>BQNB010033587.1:0-52211 GCA_026074375.1 Tanacetum coccineum
CAGTACCATCCTCAAAACAGGCCGTGGATACACACAGGTGGTCCCCCCTGACTTAGTTTGCAATTCTCAATATCACATCACAAAACATGTAGCACACAACATACAATAGTCACGTATAGTCCATGCATCTTTGAAAACACATTATCACAGTAATTAAAACATTTCAAAACCATTTGCATTATTTCCATCTCAATTTAAAAACGGACAAATATGACTATGAAACTCACCTGATGCTTCCAAACAATATCAACACAAGCTACCCAATACAAACACAAACGTGTTACACACGACCAAGCTAAAAGCTCAAGTCCATGTAACACTCATATGATGGATGTCTAAGGGTTTGATTAACCATCATGGGTCACCCTAACACCATGCCCAACCTTAACCATCTTGTTAACACATTATAATAGTTAACTTCAATTTATCCAAAAATGTAGAATTTTAGTGTATCTTTACTACCTTAAAAACCTTACTTGCTGACCTTCATAAATTTTACCAAAAATCACCTAAGTTCATTTATGAGTTTACTAACTACCTTGTGATTCTCAAGCTCTCATTACATGTGAAACTATCCCAAATAAAATCTAATTTCAAAACTGTCATGATTCAGACCTAATTGCACACTAAAATGTATGGTCCTAATTACCCTACTTAGGCATACAATCAGAAGTTATCCTTCTGGGGTTTCTTTATATACATATTGAACTTAACCACTGTTGATTGGCTAACCTTAATTCCACTTTTAAGTTAGGGTTTTACCCTCCCAAACATGACCTAATTCTGACCCGTATTTACTGATTTGACAACTTTTAGTGTAACCAACATTTGACCTACTTCCAAACCTCAAAAACATTTGAGGTTGGACTTTTTGGAAAGTACATTCAATGAGCTACTGTTTAAAGTCGAGAAATACTCAAAAACCTATTACCACCATGGAGATATTCACTCGTGAACACAGCCTTAAATTCTACTCACCCTAAATCATGATCTGACGCAAACCCTAACATGAAACATGCATGATCAGAACCCTAGACTAACCCTAATCATTATTATATCATTAATGTTCCTTTATTTTCTGTATTTTCTATAAACCCTAGATCCATCACATTAAATGTTACATGAATATATAAATTAGATAGGATTAACATGCTTCCCTTGAATGCTAGAACCTAAACAACTATTCTTGAGGGTTCTTGGATCAAAATCTTGGTTCCTCCTTGTTCTTAGGGATGGGTCGACACAAATAAGGGTTATGGGGGCTGAGTTATATCGTTCATAGGGTTTAAGGATCCCTTATCCAACTAACTAAAATCCTAATCATAGTCCAACTCCTAAGATAAGGCCCAAAAACTCTTTTTTTCTTTTAAACTCTATATGCCGATCGCCCCACCCCCCTATTCGTTATTTTATATTTTTATTTATTTATGTATTAATTACCCTATTACTTATATTACCTTAAGTTTTTATAAAAACCTAAGCTAATTTGAGTAAATCGTTTTACATAAACGCCACCTACTAGACTTTCTAAAAACAACTTTTCATTTCACATCTCACTTTCTATTTATGGAAAGTCTACTGCGAACTTCCATATTTCACTCACATGCTTCCTTTCCAATAACTTACACTTTTTATAAACGCTTAACTCTTAAAACTAAGAATTGACGTAGCAATACATGCACACGTCTTTCATTTTCCATTCTCACACACGTGAACAATGGAATACTTAACACCAAAAACTCATTGCACACAAAATAAGATAATATTTACCACCATAACAAATGACAGCATGCACATAGGTAAACCACTTCAACAGTACATATAGAACACATAGCAACGCAAGAAAATACAAAATGGACACATTAGCCATTTCTAAAGGTATAAACTAACCGCTCAAATCACGTTGTCACAGTATCCCCTCCTGATGCAAATCTCATTCTGACATTTTACTAGTTGGTTCTAACCGCACGATAACAAATATCTGAGGTTACTTAGACTTCAGAAGTCTTCGCGTTCCCAAGTAAACTCGGGACCACGCTTTGAATTCCCCCAACGTTTCAAAGTTGGTATTCTACTATGGTTCAAACTCTTACCCTCCTATCCCATAAATTTCTATAGGTTCCTCAATAAAACGTAAAGTCTTGTCGATTTTGATTTCATTCAACGGCACATGCAAATTAGCATCCGCCAAACACTTCTTTAGATTTGACACGTGAAAGGTGTCATGCACGCTATTTAACTCCTCAGGTAACCTCAACCTATAAGCCACAAGGCCAATCCTTTCAAGGATCTCAAACGGTCCTACATATCTTGGTGCTAACTTACCATTCTTTCCAAAATGAACTACGCCCTTCCAAGGTGTCACCTTGAACAATACACGATCTCCCACCTCAAACTCTAACGGCTTATACCCACAATCAACATAGATCTTTTGACGATCTCTCGTCGCTTTAAGATTTTCCTTTATCAATATTACCTTATCTGTCGTTTCTTGCACAAATTCAAGTCCAATCAAACTACTTTCTCAAATCTTTGCCCACAAAACATGCGATCTACATTTCCTCCCATACAAGGCTTCAAACAAAGCATATTGAATGCTCGAATGATAGCTATTGTTGTAAGATAACTCAGCTAACGGTAGGTGGACACCCCATCTACCACCATAGTCAATCACACACGCCCTTAACATACCTTCCAAAGTCCGAATCGCACGCTCACTTTGTCCATCTATTTGAGGATGATAAGCCGTACACTATTTAGTCATGTTCCTAATGCTTTCTGCAGCGTCTGCCAAAACTACAAAGTAAATCTCCCATCTCAATCTGAGATGATTAACACCGAAACTCCATTCCTTGCTACTATTTCATAAATATTAATCCTTGCCAACTTCTCCTCTTGTAATCTAAACTCTCATCGCCTTTTCTTTCCATCTGTGGATCTAAACCATGTAGCGTTTCTGCAAGAACATTCTCCTGTTTGAATGCCTCACTTTGGGCTGCCATGATCATCTCTTTCATCCCAGACTGAATGGCCATAGTCATTGCTCGAACACGTCTAGGTTTCACCCGTTCATTCCTACTCAACGCATCAGCCACCATATTCGCCTTACCAGGATGGTAGCGAATCTCACACTCATAATTACTAAACAGCTCGATCCACCTCCTTTGGCGCATATTTAACTCCTTTTGGTTAAAAATATGCTGAAGGCTCTTGTGATCCGTGTAAATAACACTCTTCGTGCCATACAGGTAATGCCTCCACGTCTTAAGAGTAAACACGACAGCTTCCAACTCTAGGTCGTGGGTTGTATAATTCTTCTCGTGAATTTTCAGTTGTCTCGATGCGTAGGCGATTACCTTGCCTCTTTGCATGAGCACACAACCAAGTCCTTGATTTGATGCATCGCAATAAACTACAAAATCATCAACTCCGTCTGGTAACGACAAGATAGGAGCATCGCACAAATTATTCTTCAAGGTCTAAAACGCTTTTTCCTCTTTTTCGCCCTACTCATACTTTTGGTTTTTCTAAGTTAGCGAAGTAAGGGGTTTAGCAATCTAAAACAATTTTGCAATGAACGTCGGTAGTAACCTGCCAATCCTAAGAATAATCATCCAATTCCTCACTGCCTCACTCTTACTCAGGTCTACGTGAATACGTTATGGTCGACCACGTGACCAAGAAAATGCACTTCTTCCAACCAAAACTCACACTTAGAAAACTTAGCATACAACTTCTTCTTCCTCAGTGACTCCAACACTAACTTCAAATGAACTTCATGTTCCTCCTTCGACTTTGAGTAGGCCAGAATGTCGTCAATGAATACGATGACAAACCTACCTAAGTACGGTTAGCAAACCCGGTTCATTAAGTCCATGAAAACCGATGGTGCATTAGTTAACCCAAATGGCATAACCGTAGACTCAAAATGTCCGTATCTCGTTCGAAATGCGGTCTTTGGAATGGCATCCTCATGCACTCGTAGCTCTGATGATATCTCTGACGAAATAATCTATCTTAAGAAAGACACAGCTCCTAGTAAATGTTCGAACAAGTCATCAATCCTAGGGAGTGGATAACGGTTTTTTTAACAGTTAATTTGTTCAACTCCCTATGATCAATACTCATGCGAAAAGAACCATCCTTCTTCTTAACAAATAATATCGGTGCTCCCCACGAAAATGACTAGGTCATATGAAACCCTTGTCTTCCAACTCTTAAAGTTGTTCAGACAATTCTCTTGCCATTTCGAGGTGCTAGACAATTTGGAAGGTGCTTCACGACTGGCGTAGCTCCATTGAACTAAGTCTTCGCGGAACCTAAACTGTCGTTGCGTGTGGTCATTGACAAGTCTTTCGGAAACACATCAATAAAATCTCGTACGACGGAAATATCACTCAATTCTGATTCAACTACCTTTGTGTTCATTAAGGTTTTCACGACTCCTTGAGTACGTTCACCATGAACCCAAAGTATCTCTTCACCTTCCAACGGTATCCTAACCACCTTATCATGACATACTATCACAAACTTCCTCTTTGACAACCAGTCCATTCCTACAATCACATCAAAGCTTCCACGACTCAACGGTATCAACGAACTCTAAGAGTTACGAAACAATCTAATAGATAACAAACGAGTATCGTAGTCTAAGGCTAGAATGATTTTTTTTTAGGAGATTCAACTATGCAATTAGATGTGGATCAAATGACATAAGAATCCTTTGATAGAAGGATACGTTTATGCACTCCTGAGTAAACACTGAGATTACGAAAAAAAAACAACAGCCATACACGACAAAAGAACAAATAAAAAAAAATTCATTCGGAAAGACGAAAATCTTATACCAATATCGATTTACTGAAAAGACCCAAATTAAATAATGTTTTTATATAAAAAATCAATTTAAATTAAGAAAGTCACTTTAAGTACAAAAATCATTTTAAATAATAATGAAATTGTCTTAAACATAATCTTTGAAAAATTCATTCTGGTTGTCATAAAAATCTAGAGATGGTTATCTAATGGTGTATCGTACCTTACCACTATGAATCACTTTAAACCTGCTTTTTATAATAAAATAAATTTTATTTAACCACTCAACAATTTTCATATCCTATTTGCATAGGCCATTTAACATATTCTATTTACAAAGATTCTTTTGAAAATTAGTTTTTCCTTAACACTAACCAATACTTTCAAAAGGGCTTTTATTAATCTGACATTTAATTATAAAATATGTTACTCAAACAAAGAACACCATAATACCAAAAGGGATCGTAAAACACCGTACAAACTCTAACACAATTCTATTGCTTGAAAACGAAAGGAAATGCCCGGAACCTTATACTCAAAATAAAATCAAACGAACTCGTACAAGAAAACTCATGCAAGACGTTACGTACCCAAAAGAAAACGTAAGGTCTTATCCAAAATAACGATCAACCGAGCAAAGTTAAAAGCATCGATACTAACACGTTGCCAATGGGTTACAAAACCAAGGCATACACAACCAAGGGTGTAATGATCACATATATGTTAGGAACAATTAAAGTGCTTAAAAGAACGTTTGCTACTCATAACGAGTATCACTTGCAACGAAAGAATTAACGAACGCGCCTATATCCGAAAGAGTAGATCCCGAACAACCAATATACATCAAGACGTCGAATAGGAAAATTAGGTATCCTTACTAACAAAGTACGATGAAGGGATGCTAAGCTTAGACTTAGGAAATCCGAACAAACAACCGAGCACAAGAGCATTATTATTTAATAGCAATTCATAGGTATCCGCAAAATACTAGATAGCAAGGAAAACTTACTTATCTATAAAAAACTCAAACTTCCCACATATCCTCCAATTAGGGTAAGAGAAAAATTCTCTACCCATACCATCATCTTTATCATGAATACACATATAAAAAAAACATATTACACTACCACCTTATAACCAAACACAAATAAATGCAATCATGGTCACAAGTCTACATGTGTGATGCATTTATAATTATGTTAGCCACCATAATTATAAGTGCCTCCTTTCACACGTGTACTTACTTCCATACCCATTTTAATCATAATTCACATATAAGTACATATTCCACATTGCACATCTTAAACCACTCCAACTTAACACATAAAGTATGCTCCATCAAATAACTACTTACTTATATCAAAATAAAATCGAAACGACATAAAAGAACGAAAGTCTCGCAACGACTCCCAAAATACAAAATATCTAAAAGAAATAATCAATAACAACATGATAAGGTAAAGGACGGGATAAACTTATGATGGGCCTCGCTTGGGTTTGACTTTGCCTTCGCAAGAATCACCCAACTCCGCGGTTCCAGCCTTACTACGCGCATCCAACAAACGATCAACTATCCTATCTCATTTGGTTCCATAAGAGGCTCCTCTTACGGATCCTTATAACACTTAAGTCTAGTTGGGAAAACGGTTCCCCAACGAGGATTCTTACGGGTGAGGTAAAAACATAGCTAAAATACTAAGAAAGTAATACATATCATATCAGATAATGGTAGGAAAACTAACTAAAATAACAACTTAGCAAAATACATGATATATAGGCTATGCAAAAATAGAAGGGAAGCATAGCAGTTATAAAAATAAACACTTGATCCCTAATGCATCTACATGAAGGACCCCTATGTTATAGTCTAGGCTCAACCACCTACTTCTCTATAACCAAATGTTTTGATACCAATCTGTCACACCCCGCCAAGGCGGAAACGCGAGGCGCGACGAGAAAGGGAATCATCACAACATCTTAGCGTCTATATAGAGAAACTAAGACATGCATAAAATATAAGGTCTAGACACGCAGTGTCATGAAAATACCTGAACACATCAACAAAATCCAAAAGGTGTCTGACATTAAAATGAAGGCAGTTTATGCCAACGTCATGACATGCAAGCATTCATACATCATAACAAAGCAAAACAATTAACATTCATCATCCAAAACAAATAATGAATTCTAGATAACTAAACTTCGCCAGCTGTTTACAGTCCATCTAGCAACTTTTCCTAACTTTAATCTCATCCTGCTGAATACCTGAAAATGATGCTTATACGTCAACACAATGGTTGGTGAGAAACATAGGTTTTCAAACACACATATTCAATCTATTACTAAAAATCATTAACTGAATTACTATGATTATAAAATAATACTTTCGCATGACAATTATGCTAACTAACATACAAGCTAACATGAAAATCAATCCAATCAATCAAACCAACAAATCATATACTAGGTAGGCGTACCCATCTGATCCCTCAAACAATACTTTTTCCCTCTAGCTCAGGCCATGGATACCAACAAGTAATCCTCCTGACTAGGCAACATCTCAATATCACATCACATAACATGTAGCACATAACGTATATCAGTCACATAATAGTCCATGCATTTACTCTAACACATAATCACAGCAATTTAAAACTCATTTCAACACTTGCATCATTTCCATCCTAAGTTTAAAACGCAATAAAAAGTGAGACTTTGTATCTCACCTGAATGCTCAAAACACAGTTTCCAATTCCTATTACACAACTATATAAATAAATAAACACGGTTACACGCGACCAACTAAAAGCTCTAGTCCATGTAACACACATATGATGGATGTCTAAGGGTGTGATTAACCATCATGGGTCACCCCGACACCATGCCCAACCTTAACCACCTCATTAACACATTACACTAGTTAACTAATCATTTTTCCTATTGTGTGTAACATCTAACTGACTTGAACCCTACCCACCATTTATCCCCCAATTCAAACCTACACCGCCCATCACCCAACACCCCCACACATTAAAATAAGGTGGAGGGGATGGATGGATTGGACGGGGGTGGAACGGGGTAGAGGGGGTGTGGTGAGTAAGGAGGGGAGGGGGGGAGGGTGAGGGTGCTTGTGAGAGGGTAGTGCTAGCAAGGGGAGGTGTGGTGCGGGGGGAGGGAGTGTCAAGTATGGCGGGGTTTAGGGCGAATAAATGTAGACCGAGATTTCTGTGCATGGTGGGTAGTGGAAAGTGAGTATATTGGTTACGCAGTAGGAAAGCGGGGGTGATGGTGCGAGGATAGGGGGGTGGGTACGGGGGGGGGGACGGGTGTGTGGGTAGGTTGTGGCTCCAGGCTGATCTTGTGGCGGGGTTGGGTGTGTGTGGGTGAGGTGTTGAGATTTGAAAGTGATCGTATGGGACCGGGGTGGGGGGGGTGGGTAGAGGGAGATGGGGGGGGTGGGGGGCGGGGGGGGGGAGGGGAGGGGTGGGGGCCTCGGCAGTGGGTCGGGGGGGGGGGGGAGTGGGGGTGGGGTTTGATGGTGTGTGGGGGGGGGGTGTGTGGTGGGCGTGTTAGGGCTTGTTGTGTGGGGGGGGGGATGCGGGGGGGGGGTTAGGGTGGAGGTGTTGGTGGAGGGGTGCTTTGGGTGGAAAGGGAAGAAGGTAAGGATGGGAGATGGGGGGTTGGGGTTGAAAGGGGGGGGGGGGTGGGAGGGGTAGGGTGGGGGGGTGGGGAGGTTTGGGTGAGTGTCGGGCCTGGGTGCGTGCGGGGGGCGGGGGGGGGGAGTGTGATGAGTGGTTATGGGTACGGGGGTATTGGGATTGGATTGAGGGGATGGATGGGGTTGGACGAAGGATAAGGAGAGAATGAGGAGTGTGGCGTGAAAGTACTCTTTGATATAAATAACTTTTATGTGTGGGGGTGTTGGTGCGGCTTGTCTCTTGGATTTATATTTTGGAGTATTACAATGGTTTTGAGTCCGTGCGCTCAGGTGACGCATTATCATGGCTGGTTAATAGTAATCATGATTATTGATGAGGCGTGAGGTGATGTGTCAATGGGTGACGATATTGAAATGGGATGGAGGGGAGATGGTGGGGTTAGTGGTCGGGGGGGGTGTTTGGTAGTTTGGTGGGGGGTCTACACTTACATGGACCGATGAGGAGTGATATGGTGGCGGTGGAAATCTTCAAAATTTTAATAGTGTTTGATATTTGGGAACGCGTTGAATAGAGGAAAGAAAAAGAGTCTTGAAGAGAAATTGATATTGAATGAAGAAAGGAAGTATAAATTCGTATTCAGAAATAGAGCTTTGTTTGAAAAATGAAGAATAATTATAGTATTTTTATGTGGAGGTAGAAGATTTGCTAGAAATTAGTTGGGTATGGTGGGTATTTGGTGAGGTAGGTGGGGTATTAATCGATATTAGCGTGGGGGGAATGGGGGAGTGGAAGAAAAGGGGAATATAATGATCGGTTGTTATGGGAGTTGTTGGTTTGTTGCTTGGTTTTTAATTAGTTGATGATCGTTGTTTTGATTTATTTGATTGCGAGTGGGGGAAACGTCTATAGGAGGAGTGGGGCGGGAGTGGTGTCGGGGTCTTGGAGGTGTGTGGTCGGGGTGGGGGTATGCATGTTGGGTGGGGGTGGAGCTATTTTGAGTGGATGGTGCTGTGGGGTGGGTCAAGGTCTGGTGATGGGTTTCGTTAGGGGCTCGGTAGTGGGATGGGAGGTATTTTTTATAGACTGGGCGTTGGGGCTGGAGGGGTAGGGGGGGCGGGAGTTGTGAGGGGGCCGAGGTGGGGGGTCTGGGTGTTGCTGGTATGAGAAACATGGTGAGGATGGGGAAGGGTGGATGTTGAGTTTGCTTCAGTGGAGTTTTATTTGAATGATGGTACACACTGTGTTGGTGTATGGATGATTTTTTTCCCCCCCCTCCATTTGTTGATGTGGTGAAGAAGGTTTTGGTGATTGTGGCTTGTGGGCGGTTGCGGTTGTTACTATATAAGAATATTGGGTGAGGGGTAGGGTTGGGATTTTTTTGGATGCATTTGGGTGGGTTGGTTGTGGGTGGGGGGGGGGATTGGGGAGGGGTTGCTGGGGTGGGGGTGTGGGGATGGGTTGGAGGGGTCGTTTTGGCGGGGGGGCGGTGGTAGGAGTCTTTGAGTATGGGGTTTTTTGTGGAGGGTGGTGGTTTTTCAGTCGGAGAATGATAAGGGGTGGGGGGTGCGGGTGTCATTGGATAGTTGGCGTCTGGTGAAGGCATTTTTTGTCATGTATGTTTGGCTGGATTCGGTGGTGATGTATAATTTCTGTGTGTTTAAGTCTTTATTGCGTCTAGAGTTGTTAGACTGTTTATCATTTGTTGCTATTTAGGTTACTTGGGCTTTAGGTTGGGATTTTTGTGGGGGGTGGTTTCTTAATAAGTGGTTTGGGGTGAATTGGTAGGGGTTTGAGTGTTATTTATGTTTTCATAATTGGGCCTATCTATGGTTGTGGTTGTCATTCTTGTGTGTTTTTGGAGCAGTGGGAGGTGGGGGTGGTTATCAATGTGGTTGATTGGCTCTACATGTGGCTGGATGCGAGTTGGTGGGTGGGGGTGGGGAGGGTTAGCGACTCTGACGAATAGCGAGTCATAGAGGATTAGAGATGAAAAGAAAGAATAGGAGTTGGATAGGGAAACAGAAACAATAAAACAAAAGGTGGCACCAGTAAAAGCAGGTTAGCATAAAAATGGATGGCAGGGGAGACAGGCGGGAAACGATAGGACGAAGGGTAACGATGGCAAGTAGGAGTATGTATAGGAATGGAGGAGTGAAGAAAAGTGAGGGGTGGAAATTTGGGAGGGGAGTGATTGTTGGAGGAAGATCGAGTGTTGTGTGTTTTTGCTTAAGCAAAGTACTCACGCTTTTAATGGCTTCTTTTCGTTCATGTTGCTCTAATAGTCAATGTTGAATGTTCCCTGGATGAGACAATTATTGTCATAATATTTGTAAGTCTATTAGTTAGGGCTACAAGACGAGGGGAGGACGAGAACTGCTTTGAAGTTAATGGTTCTGACGAATTACTAGACTTCTCAGGAAAAATATTACTAATGTGAGTTGAGAGATTACTTCACTAGCTAGTGTTAAGTTGAAGAGTACTGCTAAGTTGTTACAGTTAATACCTGCTAGTGTAAAGTTAGTACTGTTTGTTAGTACTGCTTACTTGATAGAGAGTCTCTTAGTTGATTTATAGAAAATATTTTATTATACTTAGTAGAAAGTATTGAGTAAGACCGAAGGTAGGGCTCCATTGGTAGTGATTGTTAGAAAGAGGTTCTTAGGGCATAGAGATGTGATGCATATAAAGAGACATTACTGACACTTACCAAAACCAAAAGTCAATCTTTTTTCTTAGCGTTCAATGGTCTTTGGTAAACCGTTTAATACTTTTGAGAGTAGCATATATTATTATCATTTAAGAATTAGTGGAGCTGATTTGGTTAGAATTGTTATGTTCATAGAGTTTACTGTTTCATCTGATATGATTCTTTTTAAGTATTCTGAAGATTAGATTAGTGCATGAATCGTTTTAAATACATTTCAAACAAAGCTTTTACTTATAGTTGTGTTTGATGTTAGATTTATCTAGTATAACTTAAACTTAAACAGAGGGCATATGGAATTTGATCTTATTGAGAGGTGGGATTAAATAAGTCTATTGGGCTGGTAAGACAGGTTCATAAAACGCCTAGCGTGATTGACAACATTGGCAATGTTGTCATTTTTGTTTATAAAAATGTGTTACTCCCGCTGGAGTCTGACAACTATTATTGAGTGTTTGTTCACTAGTGAAAAGTAAAATTAGCAGTTTTGTTTTATTTGAATGATCTGCACATTATTGCTCTAATGTGAGGTCTACAGGACTGTAAGCAAGTACTTAGAATGCTATAGGTGATGTGTGTTAGAATGTTCTAGCCATCTTAGCTGTTTTTTATTACTTGAATAATTTGGCATGTCATTCCTCCTTTATCCGCTCACGTTTACGCTCAAGGTGTGCAGCGTTCTTCTTACTGTTTAATGAATACGCTATAGATACGAGTTATCTTGTTATTGCCTTTGTATACTATTATTGCGCGGGATATTTTTGTTTCCAATCAAACCTATAAATTATGTCTTGTTTATAACGGATATTTTATTAGTTGGTTGTTATAGACAAAGTTCTCCTAGTTATCCAGGTTTTTCTGTATTATGATTCAAAGATTTCAAAATCAAAAAAGGATATTGAAGCAATCTTAAAAGAATAAGAAGTCCAATTAAGTTTAACATGAAAAGTTTTGTATGAGTTCGTTTTTTGATTAGAATTAAGGAACATTCATCGCTTCCTGTATTATAAGCTTTTCCAAAAGTGAAAAAGTAGTAGGAAATAGTTCTTATTTTTTTCAAGTTAAGAGGCAAACTTCTTTATTGGTATACGTTGCATAAATACATTAAAGAACTTGCACAAAGTTCATATTTCAGTTATTTTTGATAATTCATTCCCTTAAAAATTATAACTACCCATGGTTTATATAAATCAAACAATTAATTTACAAGGGTCTAAGATCCAACTTGACGTTCTACCATTAATGCATTTGATCTACTAGAAATGGTATAACTCAAAAGGTAATGCGAAAGATAATTGCCAACATGTGAAACTCTTAGCCATTATGGGACACAAGGCAATATAATCCAGAATTATCATGTCAAGTGATAGCACGTTTTAACCACAATTGTTATGCCTCGGGTTTGAAGCTCTAACCTAAACCATACTAGATATAAGTGCGTTTCCAAGATAAAATCTGTAATTTTACAGTGTTGTGGTTTCTAACCCATACGATTGTTATATTACCTTGTTTTGCAATTCACCTAAGACTGTCTTAGAGTAAAAAATAAACTTAAGTGATTTCATACTTGGATGGAAATGACTTAGATTTTTATGGGGTTATAAAATTATTTTGATAAAAACAAGATTACCAAAAATGTGTATAAGGAAGCATGCATACAACCTTATAACACTAGTTATTATAAAACATTTACAATTTTGTTTTAAAAAACTTTATATAGACAGAAATCCCATAATTTTATAAACCACATGCCATTATATATAAACTAAAAGGTTGCTCATGTTTAAATTTTCCATGTATAAGTGATCTTACTACGGATAAGGTTAATTCCCCACGGGAAATAATCAAACCCTAGTAACGATTATGACATACTTTAAATATTATTAAAACGTTTATGTAAAATTGTTTATTCTTGTGTTGTTCTGTCACTAGATCGCTCCCTTGCGCGAAACCACTATCAACCCTGCATTATAAGACGTTTGCTAAGATATAAACAAATTTAACGTATAATAGTCCATGATTTAGCAAAGTGTATCATATCAATTTACATACAATAGAGTTTGTTTTTAAGTCATGTATTGTTAGCCGCACCTATTAATGATGTGTTGCAATCTAATATCTTTTTTGCGTTTGAATTGTATATAAATAGAAATTAACAGTATTATATATTAAAAACATGTCTCAAAACTCATATTCCTACCGCAAATTAGTCATACATAAATGCAAAAATCATTTAATTACGCAATAGTAATAACAATAATTCAGCTAAGAATGTCTTCTCATGCTTTTAAGAATTAACCAACTATTTATCAAGTAGATATCATTCATACTCATGTACAAAACAAGCATGCATGAAGTAAAAGAATATTAGAAGCTTAAATAACCATTGTTTTTACATGACACGTAATCGCTATGATTGACATTTTATAAGCAATAAAATAAGTACAATATATTGTACAAATAATACGAGGGCATTGTTTTAATAAGCGAGAGAAATAAATCTTTCCGCTAGAAATATTATATACCATATTATATTTCTTATTTTTTGATGTGATATTTAGGGTAAATCATTTTCACTAAATAATTTCCTAAATATAGGTATTTCACATAATATGGCAAGATAAATATATCGCAAAATATGCATTTAGATATTTGTAGAGGATCTTAACCAAAAAATACATGTAAACATATTTATATTTGACTCAGAAATTTTTGATGTGTTTTGATATGTAGAATTATTTCAGTAATAAATTACTTAAATAAGTAATTGCACAAAAAAAAAGCATAAGAAAATATTCACATAATATGTGATATTGAGAGAAGAGAAATATTTAGAATAGATGTGAGTGTGAATTATAACGGCTGATTATAAGTGGAATTAAGATGACCTCGTGATGCCACTAAGTTGAAAATCGGTGGGGTCCAAAGAACCCTAATATAGTATGTGAATATAAAACGAGTACGCGCGGATCTAATTCTATTATAGCAATTATAATTAACATAAAGAACATAGAAACAAAATAAACAGAAATGAATAGCAACCTGAGAGCTGAATGTGAAGAACCGAGAATTATCTCTCTCTGATTTCTCCATGCCTCCTCCGTTTGTTTTTCCAGCCGTTATGTGTTGTTGTTGAGAGAGTAATCTCTCGTTTCCCCTTCACATAGCTTGAGATATGCATTAATAAGTGAGAACCCGGTATGATTTTGTGTTTATAGTTTTATATGTTAAGTTATAAGTTTTGCTACTACATATGATGAATTAGATCCGCTCGCTTAAAGGCTCGTCATTTCTAATTTGTTCACTGCATATATTGAGGGTTTTGGACCACCTGAGTTTTTCAATCCTCATGTTGGTGACTATCATGATCTGGAGGTTTCGGTAACACTTGTCATTTATTTTTCATTTATTAGGCGTTTATTATTTATTTTAAGATTGTATAAGTTTACAATTTAATAAATAAATTGGTGTATTATATAGAAGAGTGATCTGCTATAAATGTAACTATATTTTTTTATGTGATTGAATTATTTTCTTGCTTTTTTTTTAGATGATCTGCAATTTATTTTTTTATAGGAATTGTATTATACTGAAATAATTACTAGATTTACAAAAATACAACAATAAAATTGCTGATGTGAGTAATAAAAGTATGGTTATGTATTTGGGAAGATCGCTGCTAAAGAATGCAAATGCATATTTTGATGATTAAACTCTTGCCTATTATGTGAATAACCTATTTAGAAATTATTTAGTGAAATGATTTTCGCCATAAAATATTCACATAAAAATAAGAATAAATATGGTTAATATTTTAGGATAGAGTTATTTTCGTGCTTAGATTATAAAATGCATGTAATTATGTTTGAATTGATTGAATGATATAATGTGTATTGTAAGCTGTTAATCTATTGCTTTAATGTATAACATTGGTTCATTCATGCGATTAACGTGCTCATGCTAAAACTTGGTTATTAAGCTCAAAATATATCTCTATGCTTGCTTGTTTAGTTGGTATGAATGAAAAATTATTACGTGAATTAGGTTGGTTAATTTTAAAAAGCATGAGGAAGACCTTTTTCGGCGTTTGGTTGAATTTATTTGTTTTTTGATTGCTTAGTATTAAAGATAAATTTGGTGCATTTTATTTTTAGTATTGATTAATTTGGTAAATATGTTTTTGCATGTGTTTTATTTATATTGTGTTTTTTTTATAAATTATGCGCAGAAAATATTTGTCAAAATTATATATGGACTAAAATTACATTATTTAAAATACTTTTTGTTAGTATATTGATATGATGCACTTTGCTAAATCATAGACTATATACGTAAATTTGGGTTTTATCTTGCAACGTTCTATAATGTCAGGGTTTTGGGGTCTTCGCAATGGGGAATTCTGATGACAGAACAACACAAGAATAAAACAATTTTTCATAAACGTTTTATATTAATTTAAAGTTTGTCATCAATCGTTTACGGGGGTTTGATTATTTCCCGATGGGGAATTAACCTTATTCGTAGTAAGATCACTTATACATGGAAATATTGTAAACATGGCAACCAACCTTAATTTTATAAATGGCATGTGGTTTATAAAATTATAGGATTTCTATTTATAGAATGTTTTAAAATGAAATGGAAATGTTTAAAAATTACTAGTGTAATAGTGTTATAAGGTTGTATGCATGCTTCCTTAAACACAATTTTGGTAACACTTGATTTATCAAATATATACCCTAAAATTAAGTCATTTGCCATCCAAGTATGAAATCACTTGAGTTTGTTTTTTACTCTAAGACAGTCTTAGGTGAATTGCAAAACAAGGTAATACAATAATCGTATGGTCAGAACTGAGACTGTATAATTACTGATTTTGTATTGGACGACTTATATCGAGTATAATTGTTCAGAACTTCGACCCGAGGCATAAGATGGGGTTAAACATGCCACTTGACATTATAATTTTGAATTATGATGCCTTGGGCCCCATAAAACCTAAGAGTTACACATGTTGGCAATTATCACCCGCTGATTACCTTTTGAGTTTATCATTTCTTGTAGATCAACTGCATTAATGGTAGAATGTCAAGGTGGATCTTAGACCCTTATAAAATTAATTGTTTATTTATATAAACATGGGTAGTTAATTTTTAAGGGATGAATTATTGAAAATACTGATATTGAACTTTGCAATTTCTTTTAATGTATTAATGCAACATATACTGTAAACAAGGGTTTATTCTTTACTTGTTGAAAGATAATCTGTGTCTATTTTCCTTGGGAAAATAAGACTATTTCCTATACTTTTTACTTATGAAAAAGTTATAATAGGAATGAAAGACGGAAATATCACCGCAAAACTAGAAAAGGCCATAACTAAAGAACTCGTGTCTATAACTGTTTTCTTAACCCGGTAAGAGACGCTACACACCATTGTGGTGAGCAGATAAATGAGGAATTGCATGCCAATTTTTCAAGTTAATAAATAGCTTAGATAGTTAGAACTTGAACACACTTACTTGCATATCTAAGTACTTGCTTACTACTCCATGCGACTCACATTAGCAATAATGTGTAGATATTCAATAAATGGAAAGATAAATTGCAAATTACTTTCACTAGTGAAGGAACACTTACAATGTTGTCAGATCCAGTTGGAATAATGCATTTTATAAACGAAAATGACAAACTTGCAATGTTGTCAAATTCAGTAGGAGTTATAAGCTGTTTACCTCATAGACATCTTACTTTATTTCTGGCGTGGCTTGAAATAATAAATTACTTTCCAAGTGTGAAACATCTTCATTTAGTAAGAATCACCATGTATTATCTTTGATAACTTGCTGCCTTTGAGATGCCGCTTCTGTTTAATATTGTCTTTGATAGTTATGTACGATTCCTTATTAATAGATGGAGTTCTATATACACTAGCTATGAGCATGACACTGCCATATTGTCGATACAAACAAACTAACTAGTGTGGTGTTGTTTTATGCAAAGAAGTTGTACCCTGCACAAGTGGGAGAAATCTTTATTGTGTGCAAGGAACAACTTAGAACAATATGACTAATGGTTTCTTGACTGCAAAGTAAGAAAACTATTACTCTACTAGGACTCCTACACATTTAATGTATGTAGCCCTATTAAGAGAATATGTCAAGATAAAAAGGTAAGCTACATGATTATGTTTTCTTGGAAATCATAAACATGAAGTTTAGAATTAACTTGAAATTACTATTGAGGCCATGTGTCGGCACTCATTTTTACTTTAGTTTAACAATTGTTATGTCTTCTTGTTAAGACATGTACATTAAGTCATTTACTTGTGAAAAGACTTGTAACGTAAAGTAAAAGGTTAACTTGTTATGTCTTCGTGTTAAGACATGTACATGAAGTCATTGACTTGGTCAAAGAATTATAACAAATAGTAATGTATTGGATGTTTATATCTACTTGTTAGTACATACACATTAAGTCGTTGAATTGATCAAAAGACTTATAAGAGGATGCAATTGGCTTAGTAAGACTATTGATACCATTACGTTTTAACTAAAGTTGGTAAAATAGTAAAATCCATAAATTATAAGATCAATCTTATTGGAATACCACAATTTTATGGTATGTCCAACGAGGGTAATCAAACTATATATTGATATTGTTTTGATTCATGATGACCTTAACTTATTTAACTCCTAAAGAAATCAAGGTTAGATATTTGAGTATGTCGTGGATATACCCAATAAGACTCCAACCTAGAAGGTTAATTAAGACATTATTCTAGTAATAAAATGAGATGAAACTCATTGTGTCTTGACTTAAGTTCTAAATTTAGTAAAAATCTTTTGGAGATTATTATTGACAAATGCCTAGAACTATTAAGTGTATTTTGGTAGATACCCAAATGAAACGATGGGATACCATTTCTACAACCCACAACAAAGTTGTTGTGGCTTGTCATGCTGAGATATTTGAGAATAGGCTCAAATATACAAGAAGCGAGTAGGAGTCTCACTTTGCTAAAAGAAAGTGGGGGTATTCTAGGTCTTGAATTACTTCAAGAAGAAGATACAAAAACCTTCTCAAACGCACTAGCGAATGTCATACTAAGATGAACTTGTAAATGTTGAACCTTAGAATGATGTTACTCATATTCATAGATTCGCATGGATACCTCATGATATATTTCTATATCAGTGGGTGAGGGAGGATTATAAGTTAGAGGGTCATGGTGAACCTGCTAATTTAAGAGATGCATTGTTAGATCTTGGATCTAATGAATGACTCAAAGACAGAATGAAAAGATGCTGTCCAATAAGGAGATAATCATATTCTTGGAATTTGTTTTATCTTTAACTTATCGGTTTGATGATGAAGTTTGAATGAGTTTCCTTTTAGAGAAGACTCATAAGGATAATATTTTGTATACATATTTGTTGCACGTCAAATAACTTAAGTGTTTACTAGTATTTAAGAAATTGACAATGATTAAAACTTCCTCATTTACGAACTTTAAATATATAAAGATGTTTTGATTGTCATACTTTTTTTCTTGGAAAGAAATATGACAAATTGGATTTCAAGAACTCTTTATTGATTGATTACCTTGCAAGGACGATATGTAATCAAATAAGGTTTTATGAATCCAATATAATCTTTATGAGTATCCAAAAATGCTAGAATCCAAGTATGGATTAAAAGCACGCATCTAATGAGCATAATCTTAAGTTTAAATTGTTAAATAAATCACTTGTTAGATTTAATTTTTAATTATAAATAAGATAGCTCATGAGTACTTCTCAAAGCTAGTGGGAGTAAATTTGTTTTTACTTTTTTAGAATCAATTATGTTGTTGAACATATTAAAACAATTTATTTATCTAAGTAAGATTTTATCCCTTAGATTGAAATAAAGTTTCTTATGAGAATTTTAGGAAATGAAACATGCAACCTTGGAATAATATGTTTGATACATATGTGGTGAATTAAGTCTGAATGCAATATGAAATATCATTGAGTGAAACTCGAATGATCTATCTCACTTGGCAAGATATAACACATGAATGGAAACCTTAAGTCCCACTAAAGGATTCATTATGGACATCATATTGTATATGTGATTAGTTGTATCATTTGCATGAGTGTAAGATGATTTGACAACATTGAAATCTAATTAAAAGATATTAGAAGGAACATTCTGATTAATGTTTAAATTAGGAATTCGTTCTTAGAATTAATAATAGAGATACTATGGATATGCATTGTGGTAATCATAGTAAGATCATTATGATCAACAAACCTTGGGTTTGTGTGATATCCAAACATTATCAAAGAAGTGTTTGGAATTTACGATAGTTTAGCATAGTGTTGTTGCATACACTAGTGCTTGTTTTAATTGAGATGATACTCAATCTTAGTCAAAGCAAGTTTATCATCATGAATGACAACGTTACTGGCCACACATGTTTTTAGTTTAAAAGCATAGTTGCATAATACAATATTAAAAGAATAAGAACGCTTTACAATTTGGAAAACTGTTGAGATGACTGTCTCCATTAGGATGTTTGGCATATGTCATGCATCTTATGGAATGTAATGTGACTAGACTCATATAAGTAATACTTATAAGTGAGTGCACACTTACAAAATAACAATCATCATATTATTTAAAGAACTTCACTATTTATGAATTTTTGAAATAAGTATTCTTAAAGTCCTACAAGATCATGACCTGGTTGATTTGTTCATGGAACCTATGCCTTATCACTAATTATGTTTGTTGTAGATAAGACATTTAACTAGGATCATCATGCACTAATCCTATTTGGTATTTGGATGATGGAACTATAAGCAGTTGTATTAAATAATGAATTGACATACGTGGCATGATTGTTTTCATTTTTACTACTGTTTTCTATATTCATGTTTAAATAATTGAATAATTTTATTTGTTCTAAACTATGTCCATTGTTAGTTAACAAATGTCCATTGTTAGTTAACAATATGGGAGTATTGTTAAGATAAGACAAATATGAGTGTTTGGTTATATTCTAGAGAATATGTAAAGATGATTCTGCCAACTTCACATGTTATTCAATGAGGCTGAATATTGGATACCCCACATGTGTTAATCACTTTATGGATCGGCGTTATTGGGTGCATTACACACATGGTGAAAGTTATGTTTATCCTCAGACTTAAGATGCAAGCAGGTTATGCGTATATGGATAGCATTTCTTAATTCTAGTCTACTGCTATACTGTCAAAAGGTAGTTATAAGGACAACTTTCAGAAATGTTTTTAAATACATGACGGACACTTGTAGTCAAAATAGAATTTATTCCTCTACGTATTTGGGAGTTAGATACTTACTGAGCCCCTCGTTGGGTTGATCAGATGTTTGTATGGCCACACCCAAAGTGTAGTTAAGATGATTCTTTTTACATTTGAGAAACAGAATCGTTAAACTATGGAATGACTTTTGATATATATCCATATTTAACATTGTATATGAAACAAAAGGATATGACTAACTTAACCATAGATGGTTGATATATTTACTGAAACCATACTCAAGTATTTCTGGGAGCATTGATGATGTTGTTAGACTATTCGTCAATGTTAGTATGTTATATTCTATGACCATGACATTCACAAGTGGGAGCTATTGGGAAATGCATGTCATATGGACATTTATATGGCTGGGAATACGTGAGCCTACGGGGGTCACACACGTATACACTTAGATATTACTCTATTGGTATATATATAATAATATAAGTGTATATTTATTATATATGTATTTAATACTCGGTTAATGTATATAATAATATAAGTGTATATTTATTATATATATTAATATTTCAACGATAGAATACTAACGGTCGTTAATTAGTTTGTTTACGAATAATTAACTGTAAGGCTTTTTAATTAATGGGTAATTAAAAGTAATTACTCATAAATATTAGAAAAGTCAAAAAGTCAACACCAAGGGTGTGTTTGGTTCTTTTTTGGGCCGATTATAGAGAAGGAAAAATGGAGGGACTAAAAGTGTCAAGATTATATAGCTTTTCCCAAAGCTAAGTTAACCCTAATCCTACACTATATAACGAGGACCCTAGATCCTCATTCATTAATCCTTCTTCTTCTCTTGTGTAAGTCGAATGAAACAAACACCCTTTAAGGTTTTGTTTTTTTATTACTTCTTGTATTCATCATACGTTGGTTCGTGGAACTAGCATTCGGGTGATATTGGTTGACGTGTAGTGTGGATACACGTAGATGTTGTTTATTTTAGCAACTAGAAGAGGTTTCGGTATTAGCACGGGTTTAATACACGTGCGTATTCTCAAGAAGCTTCGGTTCTTGATTTAGCTTGTTTTGTTAAAAGGTACGTTTTCGGTTTATTATTTATGTTAATTATAATTGCTATATAAGATTAATTCTGCTACGTAGTTCGTATAATATTAATGTAATATTAGGGTTATTTTAGATAACGATTTCCAACAATCTTGCCCTCATCATAAGTCATAAGCATAAGCTACAAATATATAATCCTTCACATGAGTCTTAATATGGTTTTATATAAATTTAATGACAATTATATGTTCATAGTCCTGTTTCATTATTAAACTTGTTTGTGTCTTTATGAAAAGACATTGGGTCAAGTATGTGGCATTTTGGTATAAGAGATTATTGTAAAAAATGAATTACATGTAGTCTCTTATGTCTTCACCAGATACTAAATGGGACTACTTTGCAAGAATAGGGTGGGCCATCCTATCAAAATCGGATGAAAAAAGATGTGAACTCATATGGTACTGGTCTCAATGACTACTAGTCGTATCATTTTATTTTTTAATTTCTTTCTTCCAATGTTCCTTTCACCGATTAAAAATAATTTATAGTTGTAAATCGAATTATTGTTGCGTAATTGGCAAAATATAAAACTAGTAGTAAATATTTTTTTGTTGCAGTTTTCACCGTCTATTAGTCACAACTTTACACCAATGATAAATTTATGTGAAAATATTTAGTGGTAAAATTATCTATAAAGGCTATATTACAGTAATCTTGTGGGAAAACCAAATTTACCAACTAAATGTACCTTCAAAAATAGTGAATTTCCACGTCAATGTATGCGCTTACGTGTCTTTGTGCCATTGGTTGTATCAAAGACATGTTACGTCGAAATGCAAATTTATAAAACTTTTTATAGTAGTGAATTTCCACATCAATGTATGCACTTATGTGTCTTTATGCCATTGGTGGTATCGAAGACCTGTTACATCGAAATGCGAATATATTTAATTTTTTATAGTAACGAATTGCCACGTCAATGTATGCGCTTACGTGTCTTTGTGCCATTGGTGGTATTGAAGACATGTTACGTCGAAATGATAATTTATTTAAATTTTTTACAATATTCATTATGCACTATATAAGTCGAGTTAGGCAAAATAACTTGTCAAAAATTTTATCTGAATTTTCTTTGAAAATTTTGATCGGGATCAACTGAATGAACCAAGTAGCAAAGAGAGGACTACACTAAGTAAGTTGTGTTTCTTAGCTTATTTTATTTGATAAATTGAAAGAACATTTAGGAGTTTGCTATATTGGGCTTAAGTTCATATGTAAATTAGGAATTTTCTATTTCGTGTCGCTTCTTGTTCATAACCGCTAATTTCTCAAATGTAGTAAGTTTTCAAATTAAAGAATCTAATTGTTTTTTTAAGTATTTGCACAATTGATATTAAAGAAGCAAAAGCCCACTGCACTATGTAAGTAGCAATGCTTCACTTTACTCGGATCTATCAGTTATTTATTCATTAAGTTTTGCAGATTCTTTTTACAAAAGCATGATTAGATCTCGTAGGCAAATTACTTTTGTTTCATAAAACAACATGAATTGCTTAAGTCTCTGATTTCATTTCAAACTTTATGCGTATACAAGGAGTTTATAAAGCACGCTAAACAAACAAGTGTAGTAAATTATCTAGATTCAAAAGACTCATGTTTCGTGGGTATCTTTTGTGGGTTCCAGTCAGGTTACTAAGTCTAGTTTCCGAAAGGTAACCATGTTTGCATATAACAATTAACTGTTTTTTCTTTCTACTGATAAGTTTTGGTTGGTTGTAGATGTAGCAATTTCATCCTTTTGCCTATGAATTGGTCGATATAGCTTATTATTGTAATAATAATATTTTTGGGTCAATCGTGCTCTCGCCTACTTCAAACCAGTTTAGTGTGATCTTTTATCCTACTCGTCCTACCCAATATATTGGTTGTAAAAACATGAGTACACTTTTTATAATTGTTATATTGTTCAACTCCTTTAAGTTGTTTTCCTTTTTAGCTAATATTTGTTTTGTTTTACATGTTTGACTTTTTACTAAAGAGTAATAAATTATACAACAAACTAACACATATTAACATGAAAGGAATCCATGCAGCATTATGCATAATTTAAATTTGCTTAACCAATTGACTAATAATAATCTTATTGTGTTTGATGAGTTTTTAACAGGGTCTTTTGGATGGCTATACATGTTCGACTATGAATTTCTTAAACAGGATTGTTGTTCATGATGAAAATGAATCCATAAATATTAGCCATCATATGAACATGCATAATGCTTCAAGAAGGTGTAAAACAAAAGGTAAGTTAGTTAATGAGAGTAGTTTTATTTGTTACCAGAATGAACCATATGAGAGGTTTCAGTTTCTACAACCATTATTAAGAATATGTGTTAATACTGAACCGATGTGGTTGCTCGAAACTTAACCATTTGTCTAGATAAGTGAACCAGAAATCCTCTTAATTAAGAACCAACTCCTAGTAAAGAACCAACCTAAAACTGACTAAGATCAATCTCTTTGGAAACTATATATATATATATATATATATATATATATAGTGACGGAACCATAAAAATGGCATGTGGGGGGCAATTTTTTTTTTTTTTGACAATAACAACAAAATGTTAAAGAAAAACTGTGATCGAAATGATAAATCGAGTATTATTACTTAGAAATGAAGAATTTATAAGGTTTTAAAGTGTTAAATGTTATGTTTTAGTATGTGAGTGGGGGGCAATTTGAGATTTGAGCGGGGAGCACTGTCGAAAAAGGGTCAAAATTTTAAAAAAATTACACTAAATTCTCAGATTTTTCGACGAGCATGGGGGGCACTTGCCCCCCATATTCAAGCTATAGATCCGTCCCTGTATATATATATATATAAATTACCGCCGGTTAATTATCGAGAAGCGCCAATAGCGATATGAAATTCACTTGTGTACATCAACCAATACTCTAGGGATAATATCATGTATTTTCCAAAATCATTGTTTAACACCACCGTGGGACGTGTTTAATTCTCATTTAATTAACTAACCAAACCATCACATAACCCTTAAAACTACATATATTGAATCTCTCTCTATTAGTGGTGTACTGAACAATAGATTAAAATTAAGTTTCGACTGCGATACATGTTATTATAGGCTAAAGTTTGGACTTATATTTTATATATGTATGCATCTCTTAAGTGAAGTCAAAGTTAGTTACTTTAATAGTGATTAGCATAACAATAGAGATATATTTTCTTTATAAAAGTTAGTGACTTCAATAGTGTACGAATATCCACTTCAACATAGATTAAAAGAAACTAATAGGTTCCAACATTCATGGACATTATTATGGTAAAGATAAAATATGCTAGATGGGAATATGAACCACTTCCAACTAACTTATATAAAACGACACAGACCGAAAGATTGTTCATCACATCTATGAAAAACATTTCTCCTCATTAATCCACTAGTAGTTAGATGTGTTGGTTGAATACCAAAGAAAGTTGTCACAAAGAGAAATTAGATTATTTAATAGCAGGTACATAGCGCAACTTCTCGTATAATTAAATAAGTTTTATAATGTTAGCACAACTCCACATATATATCAATAAATAACCTAGTTAGGCATTGCTTTACAATAGTCTAGAGAAACTTGTCCTGATTGATAGAGTCTAATGCCTGAAAATGTTTCTTATCCTTTCATTCCATTTGGAAAATGGAAGAAATCATGAGATGCTTGTCTTTCAGAAGCTTCTTCACCCACAGATTCTATAAAATTCATATCTAGTTGTCATCCATTTCTTGAAAGCGTGACATCAGTTCAAGTCCTTATTTCTTCTAGATTATCAACATGCATTGCATAAAGAGCCATACAGCCACACATTCGTAAATCAACTAGATCTTGAGATCTTGAGATAACTATGCCTCAAGATCTAGTTGCTTAAAAAAGGTTGGTTGTATGCCTCTTGCTACAATGTATGTTGATGATCTAGAAGAAACACTGACTTTAAATGACGTCACCCTTCCAAGGAATGGAAGACAACTGGATATGAATTTCATGAAAAATGAATCTTTGGGTAAAGAAGGTTCTGGAAGACAAGCGTGTAATGATTTCTTCTATTTTCCAAATGAAATGGAAGGACAAGAAACTTTTTAGGCGTTGGACTCTATCAAGCATGACAAGTTTCTCTTGACTATGGTCAAACAATGCATAACCATTTAGTTATTGATATATACGTGGAGCTGTAAAAACGTTATAACAATTATTTACTTATACGAGGAGTTGTGCTATGTACCTACTATTAAATAATCTAATTTCTATTTGTAACAGCTTTCTTCAGTGTTAAACCAACACATCTAACAACTGGTGGATTAATGAAGAGAAATATAATCATAAATGTGATGAACAGTCGTCAAGTCTCTGTCATTTTGAAATAAGCTAGTTAGAAGTGGTTCATAATCTCAACTAGTATATTTTTCTTTACCATAATAAATTATAATTAGTAGTGTCCATGAATGTTGAAAGCTTTTAGTTTCTCTTAATCTATGTTTGAAGTGGTTATTCGTACACTATTGAAGTAATAATAACTTTTTAAATTAAATATGATCTCTATTGTCACGTTAAGCATTAGTAAAGTAACCAACTTTGACTTCACTTATGAGATGCATACATATATAGAATATAAATCCAATGATGAGGCTATCTAAACAGAATATCAATTCCTATATTTTCTGCTTTAGCCTGAAATAACATGTACCGCTGTCAGAATTTAATAATCAATCTATAGTTTCAATATGCCACTAATAGAGAGAAACAAAATATATGTAGTTCAAGAGAACAATATTTGTTGTTTGTCTTTTGAGATATTAGGGTTTGGGTGATGGTTTGGTTAGTTAACTAAATGGAATTTTTATACACTTTTCACGAAGGTGTTGATGAAGGATTTCAGAAAATACATAGACTATTGTTTGATCATAAGTGAATTTCATATCACTGTTGGCTCCTCCTGATATTTAATCGGTGAAAATTTTATAGCTAAATATTTAAATTTAAGAAATGTTCAAAAAGCGATTGATCTTAGTCAATTTTGGGTTAGTTGACTTCTTAGGAGGTATTTGTGGTTCACTTTGCTAGATAAATTGTTAACCCATTGTGCAACCACATCGGTTTCTTGTAACTATTGGCAATAGTGACACATATTCTTGACTATGTTTGTAGAAACTTCAACCTCTCTAATAGACATATGGTAGAGTCTCGTAACCAAACAACAACATACCTTTCAATTAAGCATGATCCTCATCCAAGAGGACGTCTTCCAGGGTACACCCTGAACATTTAGCGAAGGTAGTATTAAAAGCAAGTAGGTATGATCTTAACTTCTCATAGATGTACATATTTTTTTTCTTTCTTGGGTTACATGGGTTTCTGAATCGACATTGTAATCCGAATAATCCTAGAGAAAATACACTTTTGGATAGCTCGGAGTCGGCGCAGGTGAACCTTTATGGCACAAAGGGATTAATTTTCTCCCCGTTGGATTTAAACCCTCACCGCTACACAATCACGACTCCATCGCAAAAACTGCGGCTTCAATCAATTATCAGGTCAAATTTGCTTTCATTATCTTCAAAAACCTCAATCTTATGCTTTATTCATGATTTATATCGATAGGAATGCTATGGTTTCCTTTGTAGGTGTTCGATTTGCTCATTCAAGAAACAATAGCAACGACTCACCAGTGTGTAGCGTCATTCATTCAGTAAAGCAACCCTACGACACATGTTAATTTTGATCAACGTACGGTGATTTGAAATGATATACATATATAGATACATTTGTTGCCTTTTGATTGTTTGAGTCCTAATTTGGTTTTAGTCGACTTAAATTATTTAATTCATGTAGTTGTATTTAATTCATGTAGTTGTATAACTTTAGTTCATAATACTACTAGGAGTGTGGAAACTCAAGATGAAACTGTAGAACTTTTAAAAAAATAGAATTGTGCGGAACTGGTAGCGAATATAACTTTTACAATTAGTCAATGATGTTACGAAATGTGTCATGTTGATGAACATACGTTTCATGTTTACGAACTCAGTGCGTGTTATTAGTTGACTTGTGATAGACTGGTTGAGCTATTTCATTTTGAACAGGATCTTAGATTTGAATGTTGATATGTATATAAATTTTAAAAATATAAATCAATTTATTCATATGAGTCGCGATATTAGCATTATTATAATGTACATTCAACATTATAGTGTTGAACATTCAATAGGAGCGATATCGTTTCTTTAGAGTAGAATATTGGGTTGAGACGTTTAGTAATATGAAGGTTTCATATTATAACTTCCTACATCTGCGAATACTGTGAGTATAATCATATTATAGTTTAGACTTATGAGACTAATATGTCATATCGAACAATAATTAGTAGTTTATGATTTACATTATTTTGACTTGTGGGTTGACTTGATGAATTAGAATACCGCAAACATGTTTGCAGTCGAGTACTGCTCTTTGGTATGCCATGATATTCATGATCTTTTTTATAAGTAAAAATTGGCTCTTATTTTACCACATATGTAAATAATTTTTTTGTTTTATGTAGATGTTATGTAAAGTTTGTTCTATAGAAGAAGATGATATTTAAGCAAAACTTGTCAGCATGTTTAGTCAGCTAATGATCAACATAACTGTGCTATTAGACCCTTAGTCATTGCTAGCATTCCACCAGTTTCACAAGATATTTTCAGCAGTCATCCAATGATGTTAAACGGTTTCTTGTTGGAACCAACAATGTTTCATTTAAGGCAACACATAACATGTGGATGAGTCCTGAAGGTGGTGGATTTTCAATACGATCACCAAGAAGTCCGATAAATGAAACACAACATTCCTTAATGTAGAGTTTAAATGATATAAAATATCACAAAACTATAAACTAGACGACTTTTAACTGTTGGACCTATCTCACATCCTATTTTTAATGACCTCCTTGGACTTGAATAAAGAAAGTCTAACGAGGTTGTTAAAAAGCAAATATCATATGGTTCCAACAGTTACAAGTCATCTTGTGTCTAGTTTTGTGATATTTTTATAGCATCAGAACTCTACATTGAGAAATGTAGCGTTTCAGTTATCGGATTGCTTGGTGATGGCACTAAAAATCTACCACCTTCAGGGTTCATCCACATGTTATGTGTTAAGCTAAGTGAAACATTGCTGGTTACAACAAGAAATAGTTTAACATCATTGGATGACTGGCTAGAAATTTCCTACAGAACTGGTGGAATACCAGCAATGACTAAACCATTAGTTAACTAAAAAAAGCTGACAGGTTTTGCTTATCTTCTATAGAATAACCTTCACGTAACGTCTACATAAACAAAGAAAATTATTTACATATGCTGTAGAATATTTTGGCATACCAAAGAGCAGAACTCGGCTGCAAACATGTCTGTGGTATGTTGATTCATCAAGTCAACCAAAAAGTCAGAATAATGTAAATCACAGAATACTAATTACTGTTTGATATGACATATTAGTCTCATAAGTCTAAACTATAGAAGGATTATACTCACAGTATTCAAAAATATAGGAAGTTCTAATTTGAAACCTGCATATTACTAGACGTCTCAACCCAATGTTCCAATCTAAAGCAATGATATCGCTCTTATCGAATGTTTAATGTTGAATGTACATTATATCATTGCTGATATCACGACTCATATCTATAAATTAATTTATAAATTATAAAGTTATATACATGTTAACATTCAAATCTAAGATCCAGTTCAAAATAAAATGGCTTAATCAATATGTTATAAGTCAACTAATAACACGCAGTGAGTTTGTCAACATGACACGCGTGTTCATTAAAATGAAACGTTTTGTAACATCATCGACTCATTGCAACACTTAAAATACAACAAACTTCATCTCGAGTTTCGCATACTCCTAGTAGCATATAATTAGCCTTATGAACTAAAACTATGCAACTACATAAATTAACTAATTTAAGTCAACTAACACCAAATTAAGGCTCAAACACACACACAAATCCACCCCCAAAATCATCCACCCCCAAAATCATCGATCTAAATTACTTCTACCTTTTTGTTTGAATCTGTTATAACCCCTGATATTGGGTGTAATCATTTATGGATTATCCCCATATATCGAGTAAGTTTAGGCGGGATTCTCGTCTAGGGTTTTTTGTGATTTAGATCTGATATCCACCCCCAAAAATCTTCTCGTTTCCGTTTCAATAACTCTTGACACCATTAATCCTTTAATCACAAATTGTTCTTTTCTTTTTGTTTATTTTCTTTTTTTTTCCCTTTAGTAACGATTATAATCACTCCTTCAACTCAAGATCTACTTCATCCAAATTGTCACCGGTTATCATTGTTTTATGTCATTATGGGTATCGAAGAATTTGGAAAGATGTCACGAGTAGGAAAACATAGGCGTTTCAAAAGATGATGATGGTCCTTCAAGATCTCCCAATCGGTTAATTCGGAACAATTTTCATGAATCCATTTCTAGCCCTGCGATTTGTGGAAAATCCATTGTAGTGTGTATGGGCGGTAGTTGAAGTCTTTTTCCTTCAAAAAAAATCCCAAAGTAGGTAAAAGATTTGCGTTTGTTCGCTTCATCAAGGTATTCAATCTGGACCGCTTGGTAGAGAACCTTTGTACTATTTGGATCGGCAATTTTCACCTGTTTGCAAATAAAGTTCGGTTTGAAAGGCCCCATAAGCCTAATGTGAGTGCTACCAATAACTCAAGGGCTCCTAGCAGAACCGAAAAACCATTTAATTCACAGCAGACTAATAATGGGGTAGGTTCTTATGCGAATATTGTTAATGGCACATCTACCGGGTATTGCCAAGCTCAGGTGATCTCCTTCTTCTCCCGCATTTGGTGTAGACGATTCATGCTTAATAGGACCGCGACCTGTTCTATATCTGTTTTGGGTTAAGGTGGTGAAAGAATTTTCGTCTATTCCTAATTTACATACCATTCTTAAGGATGAAGGATTTTCAGATGTCAATGTATCTTATATTGGGGGTTTATGGGTGTTACTCGAACTCACTTCGATGGATACTAAGCTGAATCTGATGAATCACATTGGTGTTAAATCGTGGTTCCACACTCTTCAAGAGGCATGTGATGATTTTGTTAGTGATGAGAGAATAGTTTGGGTGGATATAGAGGGTGTCCCACTCAAGCCGTGGTCTCGATGGAAACTTTTAAAACCTAGCAGATTGGTAAGATTTGGGGGCGAGACACTAGGTGAGATTTGGAAGAAAATGCGGATTCTTCATTCGGTCGAAAAAGGCTATGTATTAAGACTAAACATGTCACATCCATATTGGAGACCTTTAAGTTGATTGTTAAAGGAAGAGTTTATATGGTACGTGCAAAGGAACTGTTTACATGGAATCCTACTTTTTTGGAGTATAAGGAGAGGGAGTACTCGTCTGATGTTGAGTCTGCCCATGCGTCTATTAGCAATGAACTTAACCGTCCTCCTAATGGAGAGGAACCTGATGATGAATTTATGAGCGACGAAGACGGAGTACCTGAAACAATATTTGGCTCTAGTTCTCTTGTTCCTAATCATCGAGATGAAGATAAGGTTGTGCTAATTCAGATGACCCATTTGGATATTATATGACTTATGAAAAATAAGAAAGGTACAAACATAATCATGTGCCGAGCCCCTCGTTGTCCACCCCCCAGGTTTTACACAGGTAACATCGGACGAATCGAGTGGAGGAATCTAACTGAAAATGGTGCTCCAATAGGTTTTTTTTTTAATGCTAAGGTGATGAATTCTCTCTTATCAAAGATTTTCAGTGGACTAAATAAAACTTTCATCTGGTCAGAATTTTGTCAAAAGTGGTTTGCTCAGTTTTGGATGTCTGGAGAGATTTCCCTTCGTGTTGGACAAGTTATGGGGCATATTCATTGAGAAGGCTGCGTGGAAGGATTTAGAAATACATCATCGGAGAATCAAGGAGAGGATAATCGTTATTAGATGAATGCCCTATCTATTAACTTTCAAGGTCTTTGGCACAAGACCCCAAAAGACGTGATAAAGAGTTGATCTAATTCATTCACACTTAATCTTTTTACGATCCAATGAGACCAAGATGACTAGTATTTCGCTCATATGGACGTGAATTTTTTGTGGCGGTAACTCCAATTACGATTACGTTTGTAGCGAAGTCTTTAGGAATCTCTCGGTGGTTCCTTATGTATATGGGAAAGATTCAATTTTTCAAGAATGATTAACACTACGGTTTTATCGGATAATTTCATAGCTTTTTAGGATACGTGGCTTCCTCCAATTCCAAAATCTTGTTTATTGCTTTTTTGCTCCTCAACAATCCTTCATGCAAAAGGAAAGTTATGGGACTTATCTCTAACATTAGGTTGGTGTTGGAATGGGGGTGTATATTATTATGGGAGATTTTAATGAGTGTTCGATCTAGCGAAGGAACGACGTGGTTCCTGTTTTAATCCGTTATAGGCTGAGATAATTGATCTGCTTTTATTTCTATCGCGGGGCTTGTCGATGTTACTTTGGAAGGATATGCATTTACATGGGCTCATCCCCGGCTTCTAAAATGAGCAAACTTAGATCGTTTTCTAGTTTCAGGATGGGTATATTTTTCCTCTATTTCCTTCCATTACAGCATTTGCTCGACCGTTCACCTATAAGACCATCGTCAAATTCCTGCCTTCGGGAAGTCAAGTGGATTTCGGACCCAACTCCTTTTCGATTTTATATTCATGGTTTTGATTATGTCGGGTTGATGATATGATTTAATTGTCATGGCAATCGTTTTCTCACTCGGTTCAAGTGGGATGGGTGATTCGTTTCAAAAAAAAAATCTACAAGATCTTAGAAAATTATTCGTAGCTGGATTAAAGCCAAGAAGTCGAAATATCAGGTTCAAAAAAATGAGATGATTTCAGAATTGGGGGTGTTTGACAAGATATGGATCGTGGGGTTTTTTGACGATGATAACCCCCCACCCACAACCCCCCCCGGGCATCCCCCCGAGTTACCCTTGTTTTTTCGTTTCGATTCGAACTGAAACATTAAAACTTCTTAATTGTTTCTGAGCTGGAATCGAAAGATAATTTTCAGGAAAGAAATCTAAGTAAAAACAGTGCGGCGGTATGAGGGTGGATGAAAACTCAAAATTCTTCAATTGGATCATCAATTAAAAGGAGAGGCTAGCTAGCGATTTGGGGCATTTTCGTTGATGGATTTGGAAACAGAACCAAGGTTATGATGTAAAGACGCTTTTTTTAACCACTTTGCTTCTCGATTTAAAGAAACTTGCCAAATCACAGATATAAATTAAATTTTTGAGTTTTGAGTTTAATAAGATAGTTGCACCAAAATCAAATGGAAGATTTAGAGAGAGTGTGTCGCGCGATGAAATTCGGGAGGGATTGTGTGGAGCTGGTGGTGATAATAAATCTCCGGGCCCCGATGGCTTCACCTTTGAATTTTTTAAGAAATATTGGGATTGTATTGGGTCTGACTTTTGCGAGCGCCGGTTCGAATATTATTTCGTTTAACAGCTCTTTTTCAAAAGGATTGCTAATTCTTTCCTTTGTTAGCCCTAATTCCAAAGGTCATGGATGTAAATTTCGTTAATGATTTTCGCCGATAAGTTTGATTGGGAGTGTATACAAGTGGGTTACCCAGGTACTTGCCATAGATTAGTTCCTGGTCATTGCGGAACTCCTCTCCGTTACCCAATTCCGGCTCTTTTGTTGCTGGAAGACAAATTTTAGATGGCCGTTTATTCTTGATGAAATTCTCCATTGGTGTAAAAGAAAAAGACAAAAAGGCGATGTTCTTTAAAGTCGATTTAGCCAAAAAGCAACGACTCGGTTCGTTGGGATAACTTAATAGAAGTGCTTGAGGGCGTTTGGTTTTTGGGCGAACGTGGTGTAATTGGATTCGGGGGGGGTTACTCTTACTTCTGCTAAGGTCTTCTATCTTGATTAAGGAAGTCCTTCTAAAGAGTATTCTTGCCATCGTGGTCTCAAACAAGGAGATCCTCTTGCTCCATATCTTCTTATCTTAATCATGGTATCTCTACTTTTATCTTTCAAACCGGGGTGGGTAGACGAGATGGCTTGTTCAAAAGGGATTCACATTACAGGTTCGTTATCCTTATCTCACCCTTTTTTATGCAGACGGACGCTATGGTCTTATAGGAGAATGTCCAATTGAAAATCTGAGTGTATTATCAACCATTTTAATGAGCTTCTTTCTTGCTTATGGACTTCAAATAAAATCCCTTAAATGTCAATGTTGGGTGTGTGCGTTCCTGCACCAAGTGGTAGAGCAGGCAGCCTCTTTGATAGGTTGTTTTATTATGAGACAAAACAAATTCCGCTATCTAGGGTTATGGTGGGAGGAATACTCTTTCTCGTATTAAGGCTTGGGATGAGTTATTCTTAAGGCTTAAGAATATAGCCTTCTCTAAGTTGGCAGGTGTGGGAAAACCTTTCGATTAGTCGGTCGTCTAACTCTCTTGAAAATCCGTTCTTGGGCAATCGAACGATTTATAATATGTACATTTTTAAAGTCTCCTCAGGTGTCTTGAAGGTTATGGAGTCTTCCGCCAGCCGGTTTTTTAATGGCTGCCGGACTTAGTCGGAAAAAAAGTTACATGGGTCGCTTGGAATAAGGTTTTTAGCTTCAAAAAACATGGTGGTATTTAGGAGTCTCGAGTTTTTTTGCTCTTAAACCGTGCCCTCTTCTCAATGGGTTTGGCGTTTTGTTAATCCCAAGATGCTCGTTTGGCTTATAAACGTCATTCGTGCGCTTATGGTTCTTCGGTGGGTAAACTCACTCGATTGGTCTATCTCTAAACTGGTGTTCAATATGAGGGAAGTCAATAGTTAAAAAGGGGATAAGGTTTTGATTTTCTGGTCGCATTGTAAAAAAAAGCATTGGTAATGGTGATGATTCGTGATTCTGGTTCGAGTGTTGGATCGGAGGACGTTTCCTACTTCGTTGTTCAAATTTCATCGCTTGTTGCATGGACCTGAACAAAGGATGCCTCGGTGGCTGTTAAGCTTAGTGCTCCGATAGATTATTTTCGTTCCGTTAGAAAATGACTCGGGGTGGTATTCGAAGAAACATTGTTGGTGATTTGACTTCTTTGATGGATTCGGTATTGACTTTAATCGAATTCAGGGTCATCGATGGGTTTGTGATTTGGTTTAGCGATGGTAAACTTAGGATTTTAAGGAGGATTCGTATAAACTACATTGATGAATCTTTTCCTTTCCGATCAAGTGCCAGACTTGATTGGATCAAATACATCCCTATTAAGGTTTACACATCTTCGGCTTGGCAGTAGCTCGGCAATAGATTGTTTACCGACTAGAGTAATTCTGATTCGCAGAGGCTTCACTTTCGAGTCCGTTCTCTTTGTCCGGTTTGTTCGTCTGCGAGGAAAAGATGTTTGCCACATCTTCTTACGTTGTGATTTGGCTCAGCTTGTTCTTGTCGCTTATGCAGAATGGTGGGGCTTAGATTCCTCATGGACTGGTTATCGTTCAAGAGTGGCATAGTTCTTGGATTCTTTTCGACTCAGTTCTCCTCTAAGGTCAAGCTATGTTGGAGGGAGTGTTCTTGTTACTCTTGGTGGTTTATTCTGGAAACTTTAGGAATCTGGATCATTTTGGAAGAATTCCTCCAAAGACGTTCGGAAATTTTTGATGCTTAGTTTTTTGTGCTTTCTATGGTTTTTGTAACAATGATCGTTGTCGTACGACGTTTTCTTGATGGGACGATTGGTTAAAAAAAAATCCCCCAATTTCCATTATAAGCTTTACACCTCTACCATTTACCATTGCAGCCATAGAGGTTTTTGTAGCCATAAGCATGGTAAAACTCCGATTCTAGTCTCCATCAAGGACAACATAAATGTACATTCGATACCCCCTCTACATTCCAGTCTCTTGAGTATAGTTTTTGGTAGTCTAGTGAATGTTGTTTAATTTTTGGTTAGCTTTGCTGGTGCTAAGGGGTGTGTCCTTGGCTAAGGTAATGCTAATTTGTAACATGTCTATATTTTAATGAAATTTACCAAAAAAAATAAACATTAACCTTGTTCTTAACTCCCATTAGTATACTTAATGACCATCGACTGTCATTCAAACCCAAAAATTGACCATGTTTTCCAACAAATACATCATTGTCTGAGTTAATATTCCGTACTACGTGTTAGTTGATGATACATTTGTTGGTATTTAACATCTAGGTAATCAAATAACTACGAGTATGCAGCGGATTTGGATCTAGTAATAGCATATGGTTAACACTTAAACAAGAAGTAAAAGAAACGCGTACCTCTTCGATAATTAATCACGAAAACAAAACAAGCAATTAAAGTAAATTGCCTCTACGGTTGCTCACACAGTCACGTCAACCAAACACGTAAGCTTGCTAGACTTAACCTTCACAAATGAACAACCTTTGTATAATATCCCGATTACCAAGCAAACTCTTGAATTAGTAACCGAAAAAAAACCAAGAACCGAATTAGGGATTCAAAACCCTAATTGTACCAAAAATCAAAACCAACCCTTGATGGGTATTATGGAATTCGGCTGGAAACCAAAAGAAAGAACACGAAACGATTTTTTGTTGAAGGTTTTATGAGAGAGTTAGGCACATGGAATGAATAAGGATGAGGAGTATTTATAAGCATGATACCCTAGTTGTGATAGTTATAGAAGACCAAAAGTCCTACAATTATCACAAGCCTTTTCCTTGTCCTTGTAACACACAAAAACCTTCTCATTATCCCTCATAAAAACCGGCCACCTTGGGGAGTCCTTGGGGTTTGGGTTTTGTTCATTCTAGTCCTTGGTTTATATTAATGTGAAGTATAAAACGTGTTCTCCGTGTATTAACGTGTGTGCCCCCAATAGGCTCACATATTCGTAATATATAAATGTAATCCGACTACCAATATCCAACAGCTCCCACTTGGGAGTTGGAGTAGCATTTAACACTTATATCTATAATTGGCAAAGTCTAGCAACCCACACAATTATTTTTTCATTAGGAATATTATGAGATAAGAGTTTCAAAAAACATTCTTGCTTTATAATCATCCCTTTGTTACAGATACCGTTAAAGCATGGATATGGATCCATATAGTTTAACATTATATTTCTCGTTATAGAAATAATTCAGATATACCAAATGTAATTAAGAATCATCTTGCATTACCCTTTGGGTGCGGCCACATAATTATCTGATTAAATCTGGAGAGGGCCAATGGTATCTTTCTGCACATATCAAGTGGAAGAACAAATCATATGTTGACTACAAGTGTTGTGGATGCTGCTTCACATACACTCCCAAGAATAGCCTTTATGACTACCATATTTCAGGACAAAATAGCTTTTATAAACTACCCCCCCCCCCCCCCCCCCCCACCCACCCCCCACCCCACCCCCCATTGTTTCAGGACAGGTTTGGCTATAATCACTAAGTGATATCACACAACACTGAACTTGCTTGCGCATCTCAAGTCTAAGGATAATCTTTATCAACTTTTCGACATTGCTACCTTTATTTATTTTTATTTCTTTTTTTTTTTTTTTTTATCCTACCCCCAATTTTTTTATTTTTTTTTTTTTTTTTATCATGACATGGATCAAAAGTAAATGATCGAAGGTTGGGGTATCCAATATGCATCCTTGTGAATATATATGAGTTTGGTGGGAACAGCCATATATTCAAAGAATATAACCAACACTCACATTTGTCTTACATAACAATATTCCCATATTGTTAACCGACAATTGACATATTTAGAATGATGAATCATTCATGGATTAAACAGCAAATTATAGAATAACAGTTGTTATATGAATGATAACAAATCCCAAGTATCTTTATTCATCAGAAATTAAGAACTGTCTTACAATTCCAAAATTATCCAAATAACTAATCAACACAGAGTTACATGATACTACTAGGTGGCAAACAATCCAATATTCCTAGTTTAAGTCAGAATGACTTAGGGAATGCCAAAAGCCTTTGTGAAAGGTCAGCCATGATTATCATCTGTGTCAATCTTTTCTATCTTTACATCAACCATCTTATTGGTCTCGCAGAAGATAGTAAAAACTTTTTGTGCGAAAATGTCTTGCACCTTTAGTGACTCCATCATCTTTCGCTATTGCTATGGCTCCAGTATTATCACAATACATACTTATGGGTTCTTCAATTGTGGGAACAATGCCAAGCCCAGAAATGAATTTATCTGAATTCCTATACAGCCTCATTTCGATGCATCTTAAAAGCAGCGATATATTCTAGCATCTGTAGATGAGGTTGCAAAAATACTTTGTTTTGTACTTTTCCAGTCAACAGCACCTCCATTTAGAACGAACACATATCCAGTCTGCGACTTTAGGTTGTCAGCATCCTTTAGATATCCAGTGTAGCAAGAAACTCTAAGCTATCATTTCATATTACCTCCATATACCAGAAACATATCCTTAGTATTGCGAAGATACTTAAGAATATTTTTAACAGCAGTCCAGTGTTTTTCACCCGGATATGTTTGAAAACTCGGGTGGTCATGTTTAGTGCGATCGCAACATCAGACGAGTACATCTCACATCATACGTAATAGATATTAGCGAAGCATAGGGGATATTCTGCATGCGCTGTTTCTCAGCAGGGTGAAGCAGCTTGTGTCTTACTACTAATTTAAGCTTTTATTGCATTGGGATCGTTCCACGCTTGGAAATTTTCCATATAAATCTTTCAAGATTTTTCAATGTATGACACTTTATTTTAAAAATTACCGCTTTGACCTATCTCGGTAGATCTTGTCCAAGAATATATGCAGCATCCCCTAAATCTTGCATAGCAAAACTTTCTTCCAGATTTGGATTTTAAATTCTTGTAACATTGGAATGTTATTTCCCATGGTAATATGTCATCGACTATAGAATTAGGGAATAGCGACATAACCCCACTAGCTTTTAGGATATACACATGGTCATTAGGGATTTTGGAGTGAGACCGGAATTCATGAATTTCATCATCAAATCGCTTCTTTCTTTGCATGATGCTTGCTTAAGTCCATTAATGGGAAGCTTAAGTTTCGCATACATGAGTTAGGATATTTGGATTCACAAAACCCTCAGGTTGCTCCATATAGACTTCTTCGGAAAGATGTCCATTGAGAGGAAGTTTTGGACATCCATTTGCCATATCTCTAGTCATAGTACGCGGCTTATAGCTATGAGAATCCTTTAGCTACTAATGTCTGCAATCAAGAGAAAGGTTTCTTATAATAACCCCGTAGGTTTGGAGTAAAAGCCTTTGCTACACACAGACGAGCTTTAAAGATGTATAATTGCACCACCCATGTCGTCTTTTTCTTGAACAAGCCACTTGCTACCAAACGGTTTCTAGCACATTGGGAGAAGCTCAACTAAGACACATACATCATTGTCTTTCATGGATTGCATTTCCACATTCATCGCATCAAGCCATTTCTTGGATTCAGGATCCAGCAATGCAGCTTTATAGTTAGCGGGTTCACCGAGATCTCCTAACTCATGTTCCTCAGTATTGATGTATAAACACAATCGATCTGTGGGACGGCGTGTCCTTGTGGACCTACGAATGGGATTGATATCACTTTGAGGTTCATCAATTTCTTGATCATCCTCTTCATGATCTAAGCTACTGTCTACAAAAGGATTTGTATCTTCTTCTTAAATTAGTTCAAGATCTTCCACACTCCCACTTGCTTTTAGATCTATAAGATCATTCTCAAAGAACTCAACATTCTGAGCAACAAATACTTTGTTCTCGGATGGGTTGTAGAAAGAATATCTCATTGTTTCCTTTGGGTACCTACAAAGATACACTAAAAGATCTAGGTCAGTTTGTCAGTTTTGGTATCGTGTATCCCGCATTAACAAGTGCTCAACCCAGATTTTTAAGTAGACAACTTAGGGCTTGCCATGCCATATTTCATATGGGTATCTGGTCACCTTTCTTAGTTGGGAAACCATGTTGAGAATTCGTGCAGCAGTATCAAGGGCATAATTCCAATAGGACTTGTTAGAGTAGTTTGACTCTTCATGGATCGACCATTTGTATAGCAGTGTTCGATTTCTCCTCTCTGACACTCCATTATGTTGGGCGGTGTAGGGAGGAGTGCGATGGGAAATAATCCCATGCTCCTTTAGATGATCTAAAAACTCTTGACTCATATATTCACCTCCACGATCAGAACGTAATGATTTAATGGTCTTCCTGAGTTAGTTTTCTACTTCCTTTTGAAATACCTTAAAGGTTTCAACACTTCTATGTTTATGTTTCAGCAAGTAATACCCATAACGACTGAAATCGTCAGCGAAAGTCACAATGTAGCTTGCTCTGGTCTTGTACACTATTCTAAATGGGCTACATACATCGGTGTGTATAGTCTAAGTAGATCTTTGCCCTTTACCACTTGATGTGGAATAGGGTTTTCTAGCCTTCTTTCCAAACAATCATGAAATACATTTTCCTAAAGACTCATGTCAATAAGAATTGGAGAAGTCTATCATGTTGCAAACTTTTTCAATGCATTTTCTTGGCCCAATGTGTCCCCAAAAAAAGACGGGACAGTGCACAATAGATGAAGAGTCTAAATTAATTTTTGTCTCTTATATTGTAAATTCATACATTGAACTACGTTTGTATTAGATCAAGACATTGAATTTCAAAAATGCCATCCCGTAGAACACCATAAATAAACTAGATTATCCTTTGAACTGTTAATACATTGTTATCATCAAATACGATTTAATGAATCATCGTCAAACAACGCGAAACTGAAATATCACTCTAGTACATGAGGGAGCATAATGACAATTGTTCAAGACAATAACTAATCACTAGGGAGCTCTAATTGTAAGTACCAATTGCTTAAAGGCTGCTCGATGACATCGCCACGTACAGACTCGAACCCTTGGTGTCAGCTCTTACTTCACCGTAGGGACCCTGAGTAGTAATACAAATATGAGTACCACATCCAGTGTCATAAATCCAAGATTTATAGGGAAAAGAATACAGTTTATGGTGAAAATACTGAAACGACTAAGCCCCCTGAGATAGCTTATTCTTTTTCATCAACTCGGCGAGATACACGGGACAGTTCCTTCTCTAGTGCCCAACTTTACCACATTGGTGGCAAATGGCGTCCTTTGCTGGGTTATCCTTCTTAGATGTCTGGAGGGGTTTAGTTGTAGGAGCAAATGGAAATTGTTATGTGCTTAGCCATCTTGTTCTTTCCTTTACCTTGACTCCCTCTACCAGCTTTGTGCGGTTTATTCTTCTGGTTTTTCTGAACCCTTCCTGCTCGTATTGCATGAAGTGCAGGATTAGCATCTTTCTTTGGCAGCGATTCTTCATGCAGCTTAAGCATGGCATGTAGTTCTCCCCCCCCCCCCCCCCCCCCCCAACATTCACGGTATTCCCCATGCGTGCATATGAAATTCTGCACGAAAGCTGGTAAAATCTTATTGGAGAGACTAGATAAGACACACTACAAGGTTTTGACCAACTGGTTGACCGAGTCGCTCCAAGTTTTCAATGTAGCCCTTCACCTTTAGAACATGGGAGCTAACAGATTGACATTCCTCCTGCCTGCAAGTGTGAAATTCTCTCACAGTCTGCAGAAGTTCCTGGTCAGCTTGTTTGGTATAACATTGCTTTAATTCCTCTGGAGCTGTCATATGCACCAAGATGAGTTAGATTTCGTGGATTTTAGGGTCCATGGTTAACAGCATGAGCACAGCAACTTCCTTTTGCCCTTTAACCCATGCAGCATGAGCTGCAAGGGCCTCAGGAGGAATTTGCTATCCAGGTTGTGCAACTGGTGCAACAGGAATAGGATGCTCAAGGTAATTTTCCTTGTCTTCAGTTGAAAGTACCAAACGTAGTTGTCTGTACCAATCAATGAAGTTGGGTCCAGTGAGTTTTTGTTTCTCGAAGAAACTCCTGAATACCGAATTGTTTCCGACTGAGGTAGTCATCTACAATATAAAAGTTCAATCAATTAGTATTTTCGATAATTAAATTCTTAATAGAATTAACTACCCAATTAATTTACTAATTAAGTCTAAGATCCAACTTGACCTCCCACTTATTACCAAAGGTCTGACCAGGGCGTAAACAAGTGGGGCAAGAGGTAAGCGTCGGGCGTTAATTGCATTTATAATGCAACTCTTAGGTATATGATACTGGTCAAAACATTAGTAAGCAAGTAATAATGTTAAGAGCATGTTTAGTATCATCTTATGCCTCGGGTCCAAGGTCTGACCAAGCCTACTCGAATTAAGTCGACCAAGCTAGAACTTGTAAAAATCGTTAGAGGTCTGACCAGTACACGAAATTCACCATGGGTTGGTAGGGCCCTAAGGTCTGACCAAAGCGGTCAAACCAATTGCACGTGTTCTAGGTTGGCTGGCATAGACATTGAAATTTTTATAGGGGTTTTTCATCCATAAATGTGTACTTATCTGTACAAGAAGCATGTAACAAACTATGTCACACTTATTTTAAAAAATTTGATAATAACATGTAGTGACATTCCATGGATTCCGGTAAACTCCAATCGAACTCGCAAATGAGCGGAGAAACAGAGTCAGGCGAAGCGTATAAAACCTTATTTTCTTTAGGGAATTAAGTAAACCAACCGCCTTAAACACTTCTCTTATAGTCGTTCTAGTGGATGAGCGTACTTCCCAGAGTCCATAGGTCCAGTTTTGAATCAGGAAAAACAAGTTTCAATGTTTAGTCTTATTATTTTTCACAAAACAGTTTTCCACGAAGCAAATGGGTGGTCCACTATGAGCTATGGCATTCGGCGTGTGAAATTAAGTGACTATATTAACATCCATCTTTTTGGTCTTATTTGGCATATCTAATTTGGCGTGTAAACAATTTAGACATTAAATAATCATGCATACTTAGATTCATAATCAAAAGATGACATTAAGCATACAAGTAAACATGTAAAATCCGAGTTCTCTCGCGAGTCTTCCCCAAATGGAGAACCATAAGACCCTCACTAGGTTTTCTGCTAAAGTGCCTAGCATCGCCTCAGACTCCACTCATTGTGATTGAGTGGGTCTTTAGCCAGAAATAGGCATTTAATTAAAATGGATTCATGCAAGCTAAATTAACAATCCTAATTTTCCTTTTTACCTTTATTAACTTTTATAGTTTTCTAAGATTAAATATCTACTTTATTTTTATTTATCTTATGGCAAGAATCTAATATTATTGTCATATTTTCTAATAAAACATAAATAAATATCAAACGCAGTAGATTCATAGACTATGTTTTAAGCATAGCATGTAAACAAGGCGTATAATTAAAACAAAACGTGTAACCCATAAAGCTAAAACGAGTTGGCTCGTGATGCCACTGTTGGGATTTATATACCTAGGTAACTAGTTTAGCCACGAGTACACAACGAATTTGGATCTAGTAATAGCATATGGTTAAAACTTAAACAGATGTAAAGAAACGCGTACAACCTCTTTGATATTGATGAAGAAAATGAAACAAGCAATTAAAGTAATTTGCCTTCTAAGTTGCTCACACGTCACGTCAACCAAACACGTAAGCTTGGCTAGACTTAAAATTCACAAGCGAACAACTTTTGTTTTTTATCCCGATACAAGCAAAACTCTTGAATTAGTAACCGAAAAAACCAAGAACCGAATTAGGGATTCAAAACCCTAATTGTACCGAAAAAAACAAACCCTTGATGGGTATTATGGAATTCGGCTGGAAACAAAAGAAAGAACACGAAACAATTTTCTGTTGAAGGTTTTATGGTGAGTGTTGAGGCCAACTGTATAAGGATGAGAGTATTTATAGGCTTGTTCGCTAGTTGTGATAGTCTATAGAAGGACCAAGTCCTACGAATTATCACAAGACTTTTCCTTGTCTCGTAACACACAAAAACCTTTCATTATCCCTCATAAAACCGGCCACCATTGGGGAGTCCTTGGGTTTGGGTTTTGTTAATTCTTTTGTTCATTCTAGTCCTTGGTTTATATTAATGTGAAGTATAAAACGTGTTCTCCGTGTATTAACGTGTGTGCCCCCAATAGGCTCACATATTCGTAATATATAAATGTAATCCGACTACCAATATCCAACACCTTGAACATTCTTCTATAAACGGAGGTAAAATAGTTTACTTTTTTAAATTATGAATATTGAGTTAATACAGTGGTTATCTGGTTGGTTAACTCCTGAACTTGAAGTAATTTTCTGGCATTAGTTGTTGAAATTAGGAGTAGCCTTTTCAACCCAATAATGAATGTGTCAATTCGGGTATTTTTTGTCTCTAACTAATCTAGTAAAAAATAGAGTGTAATTTAAATGTATTAAACCTGAGAAATTATTTTATCCAATCATTGGATAATTATTATAAAAATCATTTTACTTTCGCGATTATATCAGACACTCTTATACATAGCAGATCTAAAATTCTTGCACAATATTAGTTTCAAGTCAACCAAAACCCAACCCGATCAACTTTTCTAAACCTGGAACATAAAGTTACACATGTGTCCCACTGCCCAACCCATTCTTCTTGCCCATCTAGCTGTGATTTATGATTTTATGTTAGTATAACAAACAAATTTACGAATACTTACAGATACACGAAATCAGAAAAGTCTAGGGTACATATTGCTCAGCAACATAATAGTGAAATGAAGAAAGCTCAAGGACAAGATGAGTCACGGTTTGAAGGCTGGACTAAAGACACAAGTAAATTTAAAGATGAAGATTTGATAGCTAGGATTTCTTATAATAGATATAAACAAGGAATGAAGATACTGGGTGTTTTTTGCTCTTCAAAATTTGATCTAATGGCTGATTTCTACTGAAAAATATATTTTTTTTAATTTTATTTTTCACATAGAGCCATGTTCGGTAATAGAAAACCGGGCTCTATTACTGGGAATAGACCCCGTTTCCAAAACCGGGCTCTATTTGGTTCTCAAATAGAGTCCCCACCCTTTTAAGCCCGTATGAAAAACCAGGCTCTATGGCACTTTTCAACCGGGCTCTATGGCTATTTTGTAGTAGTGTGCTAAAAAAAGAGAGTAATGATGCTTGCTATTATGCAAAGAAAAGTGACTTATTTCAGTTCCATAATATCAAATTTCAATTTTTGCATTATCAATTGGCTAGCATAATGTTTGACACTCATTCGAAAAGCATAAAAAACAGGTTGAAATCTTCTCCAGTCAATACTTTACATGTTCAACTAAGCAACCTAATACTAGCAGGAAATAGCAAAAAACATATTATATAATCTGAACCTGGCACCATAGAAGAAACACAAACTCGGTCAGGTATGTAATCGAAACACTTCGTATGCCCTATTAAACTTTCCACAACTTGTATAAGGTGTTACTCGTTAGACGTTTCATCTTCTGCAGTCAATACGTTACATGTTCAACTATGTAAATCGAAACTTGATCCTTGAAGAAACCTAATGATGTTATTAGTAAAGATAATTCATAACCTGATCATAGAAGAAACACAAACTTGTTTAGGTGCCTAATAGGTGCTCCATATAGAACTCGTAACAAGGAACAAATCATGAGTAAGCAATCCAACCAAAAGACAAAAAGGTATGTTTTGTCTGTCAGACAACCATGTGACACTTCCAACCCATGTGGGATGACACTCAAGTTTGCACTTCCCATTGTATTTAGTTGGATCTTATTGCTTGCAACATGTTGACATCTCATACTATCGTGGAAAGACGTGGGAGGAAGCAGCAAAGACAACAAAATCAAACCATTTCATACTTTTTTACCGATATTCCAGCTGGTGTAAATGAGGCAAACATCTGGAAAGCTTTTGCAAAACAAGGAAGAGTATGTGACATTTACTTGGCTAAGAAAAAAACCATTAATGGCGAATGCGGACTTTGGTTTTTGCCAGAGTTCATATAACGTCTTCCATATTCGCAAGAAATCGTTTGAAAATCCTGTAAATACTCAAGACTAACAACCTCGGTCACCAACGCCTACAAGGATGAACATCGATACTGGGTATCAACGTGGGTTTGCTAAGAGTGATCATCATGTAAGAAAAGCCGCCCACACTAACAAAACAAACCAACACCCCCACTCAACACCATCTTCATCATTACCACCTCACAACACACTCCTGGTAAATGCTTGCGACTTGCCCTAAACGGAAACTCGATTCCTACAAAACAAAATCTTCCACCAACACCAATCACCATCCACGCGTGCCCGGATCTCACCTCAGAACTTCATCACTGTTTAGTTGTCGAACTAGCTACCATTGATACCTTCACTAACCTCCACATCATTTGTGATGAGGTTGGTGGTCTACACGCACTCTTGGTACTAGAACCGTCAACTGACCCGAACACTGTCCTTTCCAACAAGTCTATGCATGACTCCTTTAAAAACATCCAACCTTGGAATAACAAATTCAATCTCAAATCAAAATTGGCATGGATCTCCATTGAGGGCCTTCCACCTCAAGCTTGGCATGAAGCTGCCTTTACTCGTCTTGCTGGAGAATGGGGTGAAGTCATCTTCCCCGAAACATGCAACACCAACAGCTTAAACTTAGTTGCTGGAAAAGTTTTTATACGCACCAAGTGTATGGAGATCATTCAGCACAATATGCCGGTTATCATCGACGATATTCATGTATGTGTTAGGATTCGTGAACTAATCGGTGAATGCAACGAAATTTGTCCTGCTAAGAAGGTCGAGTACGACGACCATACTTCTAGCAGTGATGACGATTCTGTAACCAATCATGACATTAACACAAATGGACACGAGTCACACGAGGGAAATTCGGATGATGATGAAGACTACTTTTACGATGGTGGGTCGGGTAACGAATTGTTTTTGGATACTTACCGTCATGGTGGTGGATGGATTCGTGACGAAGATGATCAAGAAAATTACAACGTGTCTTCACATGGCTCGGGTTGTGATCAAAGACATGATGTAAACAAACCAGTTGGCAACATGGGTGAAAAAAATTCAAATTTTTTAGCCACTACACAAAGTCAATCGCCGGAAAAGGTCTCAACACCAAAGAAGATGCCTTGCCAAATACTTTCCAAGAAAAAATTACTGTTTAGGGACAAAATCTTTTTCTTGTTCCTTATTATGGTCAAGTTTTCCAAATCTTCTCAATTTGGTCATGCTCAACTTCTCAACTTAACTCCACTCAATGGTCGCCACGTGTGTATTTTCAAATAATAAAAATTCTTAAGATTTGATGTTTTGTTAAATAACTCTCAATTTAATATCTATCAACAACTACACATCTACACACCCACCTTCATCCACCTACCCACCCACCTTCCTCTCATCCACTTCCAGTTTATCTATTTTTTTTTCAAAAAAAATTTAGTACACCTCTTTCAAGAATATATTAGCTAGTCAACCAAGTGATAACTTGGTTTTGCCAAGTAAATTCAAGCTTTGCTCCTTCGAAAATATATTAGCTAATATATTCTAGCTTTGACGAAATGAATTACAACTAAATACTTGGTTAGCTTTGGTCCTTCGAGAATATATTAGCTAGTCAATTGATTACTTGGTTTTGCAACCCTTTAAAACCACTTGTTTCTCATGTTCCCGCTAATAATCTTTACAGATACTCCACCCTCCTTTGGTGTTGGTGTTCACGGCAGAAAAGAGAGGACAAAGGGAGGAGTAAGCTTTGGGTTTAATATTACATCATAACACGTGAAAATGGGTTTAATAACGAAGCGTGTTTCATTGAGTTTAAAACTCAACACCAAATCAGATTTACATTACTTTGTAAACTGATAGTGGTCTTATGGATGACATCCACTTTTTTTCTAATAGAGCAGTTGAGCATATTCCGGCGATCAGCAGCAGAATCCAAAATCCGGCGAACGTTGAGAATATTCCGTCGAGCAGTTGAGCCTATTTCGGCGAGCAGCAGCAAATTCCGGCGAGCAGTTGAGCATATATATTTATAGTACCTCACGAGCAGCAAAATTCATAATTATGTACAATATTATGGATGACATCCACCTGGTTACAATTATGTTGTCAAACTTTTATTGCTCACTTTTATGACAAAAGAAAAATAAAATACGTAAGATTATGTGGGCAGTGATGGAAAGGGGCAACTGAGAAGATAAGGCAAAGAAAGGAAAAAAAATTGTTCATGATGATCATGGATCTGAGAAGATAGGCCAAGAAAGAAGAAAACAAATATAAGATATAAGGGTATTTTGGACATATTGAGATTGTTACTAATAAAACAAAACATCATGTCACACAAAAGGACTGTACCTCATAGTGGACACATTGCAACCATTGGGTGGAGTTGAGCAGTTGAGAAGTTAAGCATGACTACATTGGAAAGATTTGAAAAACTTGACCATAATAAGAAACAAAAAAAATATCTTGTCCCTAAACAGTAATTTTCTCTACTTTCCAACGAGGTTGTCCCTCTTTGCCAAAATGGGGTAAGGTCACCAATCAATCAACAAAGGCATGTGGGTTCTGACAATGTTAACTTTTTCGATTCTTGTTCTATTTCACGTGATATCAGGTAGGGTGCTACTATTGGTACCCCCTGGCCCGCTAAAAAGTATCAAAAAGGTACCAAGATTCCTTTTGTACCAACTTTTTTACAGTGCAACGCAGTTTTTTATAGTTTCTGTTCTGTAATTTTTGACAGTTTCATACTTTCGACCTGTTAAACTTTATATTTTTTGTGCCGTTTTTTCCGTGTCACAATTTTATAACATATATAAAATTATAAAAAAAAAAAAAAATTAAAAATCATAAAAAAAATCAAGAAACATGGGGGGTACAAATGGTTTTTTTGGGGGGTATTATATCATGAGCCTATCAGGTATGTTCCTGATGTCCCTTTAGTTCCCTCTATATCACCTATTTTACAGAGCCCTACTAGTAGCAACATGAATATACCCAATATGTCCCCTAAATCTAGGGGTGAGCAAAAAAACCAAAATAACCGAAAAAACCGAAAACCGAAACCGAACCGAACCGAAAACAACCGAACCGAACTAATAACCGAACCGAATTTGCAAAAACCGAACCGAACCGAACTACGAATTCGGTTCTCGGGTTGGATATGGGTTTGACAGTCTAAACCGAAAACCGAATTCATATAAATATATATATTTTTTATATATTTATATATATAAAAATATCAATAAAATTATATATTTAAAAAAATTAATATTTATATTTACACACATATATATATATATATATATATATATATATATATATATATAAAGATCAATAAAATTTTATCCTAATAGTGAAAAACACTTTTGATGTTTGAAATAATTTTTTTGCTAAATATATTTGTATATTTTTCTTTTTTTTAAATAAATTTGTGTATTAGGATAACCCGAAACCGAACCCGAATAGGAATTCACACCGAACCGAACGAAATCGAATTGAATTTGGTTTTGGGTCTGTATATGGGTTGACTTAAAAAAAACTTTAACTCGAAAACACTAACCGAACCGAACAAACCGAATCACCCGATAACCGAACCGATCAACACCCCTACCTAAATCGACTGAACAAAAACAAAAAGATCAACTCTCTCCTCTTACACACTTTTTAGCCCATACCTCATCCAACAATAATGTGCACTCCCCTAAACCCACCAAACCAAAACAAAAGGTCCAGCACACCCTAAAACCGTCAGCCCATACTCACTCTTCAGTCCAAAAAAACTAAAAAAATCCCGGAACCCACGCCAAACAACAACAATTAACACCACGTGCCACTAAGAAAACCAAGTATATTTCACTTAGACTCTTTGACCCGATCAATGGTATCAAATGTCACATTGGCAAACAAAAACAAACGGAAAAAGAACCAAGAAACCAATTCCCTACTGTTTCAGTCGAAACTTCCCAATCCCACACTTGTAACACTTCCATCTCCAACAACGATTCAAACATACTTTGATGTAACCGTAGATTAACCAACAACCCATCACTCAATCCCCCACCTTCACCTCATGATTATGAGGTTAGAAAAACCATAGAAGTTGGCACTACACTCGGTTACAATTTGACAGGCCATGAAGTTAAAGTCAGTGATTTAATTGGTGAAACAAATGTTAACCAATGAATGTTGCATCCATAAACATCAACAGAGTTGGCACCGCTCCAAAAAAGGAAATGGTGAGGAATATTTGTCGTGACAATCACTTCATTGGCATACAAGAATCTAAAACAACTAAGGAGGAAACATCACTTATTCATTCCTTATGGGGTAACACTAACTGTGGCTTTGTTACAAAAAATTCAGTTGGAAGCTCAGGTGGCATCTTAGCCATATGGAACGATGGCTAAGTTTAAAAAAAACAAAACACAACGACAAGTTAACGAGGATGGATTCATAGCTATATATGGGGAATGGGTCAACTTTGGGATGCCTTGTCTCATGATCATCGTTTATGCTCCTCAAGATATGAATGCCAAATGTGCACTTTGGAACAGTCTTGTTGATTTAATCCGCAATTTTCAAGATATGTGCATTGTTCTTGGTGACTTTAACGAGGTCCGTTATGCTACGAAAGATTGGTTTTTTAGTTACTTTGTGCCCAAAAAAGTGTGGGCCATTTCTTCAACAGCTTCATTTACAATGCCGAGCTTATCGATCTTCCTATGGGAGGCAGAAGATTCACCCGTATGAATAAGTTCGCCACCAAGTTAAGCAAATTAGACCGCATTTTAGTTTCTCGTCAATTCACCTTTAAATGGCAAAATGCACAACTTATCACCCTTCCTAGGGACGTTTCAGATCATTGCCCGCTTTTACTTAAATCTCACTCTGACAACTTTGGTCCAATCCCATTCAAGTTCTTCAACTCTTGGTTGTTAAATGATGAATTCCCAACAGTTTTCTCTCAATCTTGGTCCTCCTCTCTCATGTCATCGGCTACCACACATCCAGCGATCATATTGAAAGAAAAACTCTAACATTTGAAAAAACATATTCGTATGTGGAGGAGTAATGCTACTTCCAATAGTGATAACTTGATCCAAGATTTGAAAGTATAACGGTGGAAGTTCCTTCGATGCTAAAGCGAAAATGTTTGTCTTGTTAACATGAAATGAACTCGAATTCACCTCTTAAATCCAACTACGAAGACATAATCACATCTAAAAGGCTTGATCTGATGCAAAAGCAAAAAATTAATCACATGGGCAATTGATGGTGATGGAATTCCACATTTTTTCATGGGTTTCATAAACAGTAAAGATCTCTAGCTCAAGAAATCACATGATTTTATTTCAATGGTAGTTTGGGATACTGATCACCTTTAGTTTGTTCACCTATCTTCACTTTAACAAAACAAATTTGAAACAATATAACCAAGCCCCTGTTTACTAAGTAATAAGTTTAAAACACCTTCAACTGTACGACCTTTCTCTTCTTGATGCTCCCTTTACGAGTAAGGACATTAAAGATATGGTTTGGGATTGTGGTGGTGGTAAAGCTCCGGGTCCCGATGGATTTACTTTTATGTTCATCAAGCATTATTGGGGTTCAATTGGTACATATTTTATTGAGATGGTTTTATGCGATTCAAACTGATGCTTCATTCCAAGGGGTTGCAACTCCTTTAGTTCCAAAGAAGCAAGACCCTCTTTACATTAACGACTATAGACCCATTAGTCTAATTGGTTGCCAATACAAAGTAATCGCAAAATTTCTTGCTGATAGACTTAAAAAAGTGGTCCACTCAGTTGTAAGTGAGGTTCAAACGGCTTACATTAAAGGAAGGCAAATCACATATGGTCCTCTTATGGTTAATGAGATTATCTCATAGGCATCTAAGAAAAATGAACGCCTTTTCCTTTTTAAAGTTGACTTTGAAAAGGCGTTTGACTCGCTTGATTGGAACTTATTAGATAATGTAATGCAACAAATGGGTTTTAGTCACAAATAGAGAAAGTGGATTTGTGGTTGCCTCACTTCGTCCTTTAATTCGGTTATTGTTAATGGGTCACCAACTAAAGAATTTGATATTCAATGTGGTATTCACCAAGGTGATCCTCTTTCTCCTTTTCTATTTATAATTGCGGTCAAAGCTCTTCACGTAACTTTTCAAGAAGCTAAGGCCAAGGGAATTTTTGATGGTGTAAAAATTGGCTCAAACAAAGTCGACGTCTCTCAACTCCAATTTGCGGATGATGCCCTCATATTGGGAAAGTGGTCACTTGAAAATGCTAGAACCCTATGTCGTATTTTGAAAGTTAACTTCTCCAAAAGCAAACTTTTTGGTGTTGGAGTTGATGCTTCTGATATACAAGGCTTTGCTAATATCTTAGATTGTCAAGCTTCTACTTTCCCGTGTTCGTACCTTGGCCTTCCCATTGGTGCTAGCATGAGCAAGGCATGTAATTGGAAGCCTATTATCGAGAAGTTTCATAAAAGATTATATAACACCTCGTATTTTAGGTCATTGTATGACATTAAGAAATTCATAATTTATTTTTAGGGTTTTACGCGTTTACT
>BQNB010033588.1:0-52210 GCA_026074375.1 Tanacetum coccineum
ACATAACCAAAATGATAGCAACATTGAAAACACCTTTGCTAGATTCGTCAAGTCTTCGTCACAACATTAAAAACACAAACAAGTTACCTCCTGCTAAAAGGTATGATAAAACACAAACCCAAATAATTCCACTTTAACTTTAAATATGTGATAATTAATCATCTTCATAACCAATTATATCAATAAATACGAGCCTTTAAATTTGTTAAGAATATGTAAACCAAAACCAAAATCCAAACAGTAAACACCAAAAACAAACAAACTTGTGTTTCTATTTTGTTTGAGATCCAAAGTATGTATGTTATCCGTTATCGCATAAAGGTAGCAGTAGTAACTCTTTTAAAGATAGCAGTACAAACACAAAAAACAACCTTGGCAGTAGTAAGTTTCATTGACAACACTAATTATGTACTACTGTCCCAATCACGAAGCAGTATTAACTTTTAAAGGAAGCAGTACTAAAAATTTAACAAGCAGTACTAACTTACTCCTTCCTCCCATGCTTAGAAACACTTTATCTGTCACAAAACTGTCACTAATTCGTAACTAATCTGCATTCTCCTTCCTCCCACTCTTTTTGTGACACTTTTTAGTGTCAGTAAACTATCACTTTGTGTTGAGGAATCTTGGCAGTACAAACTTGTAACGAGCAACACTAAGCACACAAGCAGTAGTAAACCATTTAAGCCCATCAACAAATAATCCTAGCCTGATCCAATATTATGATTAAGCAAATCTGGTTCAACGTTACACTTGTCTATACGCATACACTTATGTTCGAACTAGAAGTATGAAAACCAAACAGCATTAATAAACCTTTTCTAAATCTCAAACTAGCAGACATGCTTGTCACAATTGATTCATAAAAATCAAATAAGCTTCCATACCTGAAGTTGCTACAGCAGCAGTATTAAGTAATCAACTGGCAGTATTAATATAGCATAGCAGTCTTAATGTGACACCAAAAACTTCAAGCTTCCTTTATCCATGTCACGAATCATCAAAATTAGATATTCAAGAATCCTTGGTTGACATTCTGCTTGTTACTTGAGAACAACATCATGACTTAAAAAGTATATTCGATAAACAAACCCCAAGTAATTAGGGTTTCTAGTCACGATCAACCACCAATCAACTCATGCATCCATGACAAATATCTTCATGTAAAACCTTGTAAGCCAATCGCCTGTTTAAGTGTAACGATTCCACTAAAAACCCTAGTTGAATTAGGACGTGCTTCCCCTGCAGTAGTAACTTTTATCGACATCACTATCTTGTGTTAAAACCTTTAAAAGCACCAAGATGATCATTCCAGCAACACAACTTCTACACGAAACCTATTTTATTGAATTAGGGTTTGGTGAAAACCCTAATTCACTGATTTTGATACTATGACCAAAAGTAGAATTTCATCTCTTCTTAATCTTCAAAACACGACATAGAAACACCATGTAGATCCTAGATCAAGAGCCCCGTGGCTCTGATACCACCTGATAATCCTAAAGAATCTGACAGAACCTGATAGGACTAGATCGTTTATAGCTCTAGTTTGATTAGAACTTATCTAGGATTAAATAACAAAGATAACATATATGCAGCGGAATTAAACAATAAAGAACAATAATGTTATCATCATAAGGTTTTATTATTCAAACGTTTCCACCAAGCCTCAATATTATTTGATCAGAATAATACGGTTACCTATCTCTAACATTAACATGGATCAAGGAAAACCTTGATTAACTTGAGGCTACACCACACTACTATAGACGTCTACATCTTTACACTTTAGTGTACACACACATTGACACGTTTTTCTGTGTACACAAACTACATGCCTGGAACCTCCTTTTATAACATAAGGAGTCCATGACTTACAAAGAAAGATAAACATTAGACGACTAAATCTTTTAAACATTAAAGAATATCTTCTGTTATCTTTATCTTTTTAAGGAGATCTTCCAGAATCTTCATATTTCTCCTATATCTTGTAGAATTCTTTAATGATGATTTTGATCCTTTTGTTTCATTCTTTTGTTCTTTTGTCTCATCAAATCTTTAATTCCCAACAAGATACCCCTAGATCACCATGTTAAGCCAATCCGTGTTTAAAACCCCTAGATCACTTTTGATATTGTTCATCTCAGGTGGGGGGATATGTGTTATGTATCATATGTTGCAGGGGCAATAATTAAATATATAAACTTTTGTAGCATATATATATATATATATACATATATATATATATATATATATATATATATATATATATATATGTGTGTGTGTGTGTGGGGTGGGGGGGTGTATGTGTATGTGTTGGGTGTGTGTGTTTATGTTGGTTACTGTTATAAAACCAAACATGTTGTAAATAAAAAATGTAAAAGATGGTGCAACTATAAGCCATCTATGTGCTAAAAAGATATAAAGGTGGTGCAACTATAAGCCACATGTATGATTGTGAAAAATGGAGCTAGTAGCCCATTATTAAAGATTAGATTTTCAAACTTAAATACTTGGGCTTATGGATGGACGGTAGCCGGTTATGAAGACCTTAAACTATTAAAGACTATCTGTTTTGTGTATTTTATTTAACACCAATTAATGTGTATCTTATGTCTTATCCTACCCTATATTATTTTGCATCCTAACCCTTTGTTTTGCTCGAATAAGGGATTTGAATGCAACCATGTATGTTTATTCCATCGTTATAGATTTGTATATGTGATTTTGTCTCCCTCGTTGGTGTAATGCTTTTGGTAAAGATTGCAGGAAGATTCACCCTGTTTAAACCCGTGTCTTACCTCTGTTGCCTTTAAGACTGTTTAGACTCTAAGTCTAGCTGGTGGAGATTTGTGTACCTTACAAGCCTATGATAGAATACATGCCATGACAGTGCAATTAAGTGATCACCCCAAAAAATAAAACACTTAGACTAGATTGAGAGTTGAGTGATTTTTGATCCCCATTTTCGTGAGGTGTTCGACTTTGATGTTTCTAGCATAAGTAAATTATAAATTCATTTCTTTGAGTTAAAATTAGGGAAATCTTTTTATAATTTATTCTAACGGTTCTACTTGAGGGCAAGTAGAAGTCAAGTGGGGGATATTTGATAACATCAAATAATTAATACTTTCTAGTATCACGTTCCCTATGAAAATGCTTGTGATTATGTTATAAATACCTGAAAATGTTACTTAATCGCTTATATTTAGTTTTCATGGAAGAATCGAGCATTTGAGCAAGAGAAACGGTATTTGGACGTGGAATTCAAGCAATTAAAGGCATTCACGACTTTTACGGTGTAACCTCCTCGTAGAAGTTACGCCATAATCAAGATTAACAAAGAAATGACTCAGCATTAGTTGGTACGGCATAACATCACCATCATCTTTACGCCGTAACATATGATTTAAAGAAAGATTGAGTATCCAAGTCAGCATTACGGCATAACCATGGCGATACGGTTACGCCGTAACATCAATTAAGCCTGTAGAATGGGAAACCACATCAGCATTGTTACGGTGTAATGTGTTCATAACTGTTACGCCGTAACACCTTCGATACTTATAAATAGAGCCCTCACTCGGCTCATTCAGCATCACTCACCTCCTCCACTCACAACACAATATCAAGAGGTAAACCAAGCCTCCAAGACCTGAAGCATTCGACCAGAAGTCCAAAGGAGAAGTCACTTAATCTATTCTTGTATTTAATCATTCAAAAACACTTACTATAAGGATAATGATGATTTAATCCACGATTTCTTTCATTCATTCTTGCTTTACTGTTACCATGAGCGGCTAAGCCCTCTTAGTGCCGGCCTAGCCATGTATTTACTATTGTTATGATTGATGTTTCCTGTTTAATTATGGTTTTATTGGCTATACTTATAGCCTTTCATTGATCCCTGGGTTTTGGTAATGTAGAGGGTGGCTTAGATTTTGTTAGTCTTATTATTAGACTTACTGGTTAAACCTGGGATTAGCGGGGTACTAGGGTAGATTGGAACCTATCCCTAGTGTAGGAGTTAATCATATTACCACATCTGCCACATTAAACACTTAAAAAGCACAGGAACTCTTTTAGTGAGGGTTAATAATCTATATAGGTTATAGAATTGGTCTTAAGGATAGTTTGGGATTAACCACTACAAACTTGGATGCCCTGCCCGTGTTATCTTAGGGGAATTGGGATCGCAGAGTAAGTATAAGACAAACCTCAAATGCCAATTCGGGTATGCCGATATTAGAACCACTAATGAAACTTGTAATTGAATATTGCACAGGAAAATGTAATCATAACAGTAGTAATGAAATGGTAAGGCTAGCACGCTTTTCTCCCTGATTACTTCTATCAATTTACTTTTCTGCATTTACTTTCCTGTAGTTTTAAAAACAATCTTATAACCATTTTCCTAAACGTGACAAAATCAAATTTGAACTAGTAACCTTAGCTCTTGGGACAACCTCAGATTTACCAACTACTGCACTACATACGACCGGGTTCTCTTCCCGTTAGTGCGTATAACGGTAGACGAGTTTTATAAATTTAAAACTTGGTAATTAATTATTTAAAACAATTTTACGCATCAATGACATGTGTCCTAAGGTATCCCATGTAAACCCTAATTTCCTTCTATAAAAGGAATACAATGTAAGGAGTAAATGCTATCTCTTTTAATTAATGTGAAACACATTGAAGAGCATTTACTCCCAAAACAAACTGATAAGAACCACTAGAGATGAAGCTCAAGTATTGGTTTAACTAGTTTGTATTTAAACTTATAACTTTGGTTAGAGTTTAAGTTAGAGGAGATCACTACCAATTGTCATTCAACCACTTTGCTATTCCGCAAGCAAGGTTTGTCATATATTCTTTATTTGATTCTAATAAGAACCTATATATTGAAAAGTTACTTCTATGTGTTTTAAACTTGTTCGTTATATTGTTTACATATATCTGTTTAAAACTCACGTGTTGCCATGGAATGTGATTAGTTTAACTTGATAAACCTAATATCACATTCAAGGGGACCAACACTATTTTCTTCATTCTTCACCATCATCTTATTCCTTACCTTTAAACCTTAGAACATCCATGGCATCTACCCAAGCTTCTTCATCCAAACCTTCAAAGAAACTATAACTCACTATCATACCACCTAGAAAATCACCTTGTACACAACTCTTTGTGGACTTAACCAAAGATGATGATGACATTTAAACACCTTCACCCATATCACAATCCTCATCACCTTCACCACTAAATGCACCTTCTAAAACAACATCCTCCACTTTAGGAACAACATCATCATCTTTTGAATCAAGACCAAATTCCTCTCCTTTTGCTTCTAGGAACACAACCAAATAACCCTTCCATTGACAACCCAATAGATTCTCTAACAAGAGTTTCTCATATACTTCCACTCCAAGTCATGCCTCTATGGACATAACTCTCACACTTTCTCCTATCACTCCTCTAGACTACATGTTTAAAACTCTATCTCTACCACCACCACCACCACCGCCATCACTAATAATGGGATATCCTATTTTCATCAACTACTTTGACTATCATGATGCTACTTGCTTGTGTTGCAACCATAACCGTCACCTCATTTTATCTTTAAGAGATGAAATGCACTTCATATTTGCTCATCTTGAATAACTCATCACTTCAACTTTTCCTCCACATTCACCACAACAAAAAATAAAAATTACACCACCCTTTTGGCTATCAAATCCTATAGAATCCTTTAGGATTTTAGTATGTTTTATGTAGTTTTATGCATGGTTCTCTTTTGCATGCTCTATGTTTTATTTTCATACTTATTAAAGTATGAGTTATATGTTTTTATTTTTAATGCAAGAATTTTAATTTTATGTCTTAATAATATACTTATGGTGGTTGATATATTTGTTGTGGTTGGTATATATTAGTGCACATTGTTTTGGCATATTATCTTCTTAGCCAATTTATTTATTTTTAAGACATTGCTACTAGTTAGGTATATTGCACTTGTATACTAACTTGTTTTTGTAGCTCGTCACCAGATCTCGATTCCTTGGTGCCCTCAACAAGGGGGAACACACATCAAGAGAGAGCGTTTAATTTTGTCGAATTCTTTCTTCTATCAAATCGATGAAAATTCTTTTTTGCTTCGAAAAAAGGGAGAGAAATGGACTAAAACTCATTAATAACTCGTAAACCATATTTTTTTACATGAAATGAGTTTATATTTTGTCATCGTCAAAAAGAGAAAGATTGTTAATACAAATAATGTCTAAAAACGTTATTTATATTTTTTAACCTTTCTATGTTTTGATAATGATAAAATGTAAAAAAGTTTTACGTTAAAAATAAACGTATACAAGTTATTAGTCGTAAATTTCCATTTCGACGTAAAACACTTAAGGTATGTACAAATAAGTATTAAACTTGTATAATGATCAAGGAAATAAGTTTTGTCTTAAACCTTACATTTTGACAAATGTGACAAAACCTTTTTACAAAAATAAATTAGACAGAATATTTTTGTAATTAAAAGAAATGTTTTATCAAATATATAAATTTGAAATCTGGTTTCCCCCCTAAAAAGATACCACATAAACCAGAAAAACATTTCTCCACTAAAAGACAAGAAAAGGAGTGTCCTATGCTGGACGGTCCCTTATAGGTGTGTCGATCCCTAATAAATCTGGGACCAGCCAATATATAAGGGGTCGACCAGGTTTTAGACGCTCCTCAGCTTGCCTATAAATAGTGGACTGTTCCCAAACCATTTCTACACCTTTTGAACATAATTTCTTCGGTTCTAATCACGTTTCTTATTCTATATCTTTCCTTGATCTTTAACTTGTTTAATCTTATTTAACAAGTGATCTAATCTTCTTTCCTCAAGTGCAAGAGAAGAACACACGTTATCATTAGGATACGAAGTGTTATATTTTAGTAAGTCTTTACGTAACATTGGTTACGATCTTCTTTTAAATCTGATCAATTTATTCTTAATCTTGTGTAGTTATGTAAATCCGGGTGTGTTAGCTCGGAATTATTGTGTGAGGGTTGGTTAGTATTTAGTCCATAAAATATATTAATCTAGTGGTAGATTGATTCCAACTAAGATTATAACTCGACATCTAACTTAGTGTCAGAAATTGGTATAAGTGACATGTACGATTTTTTCCGTCTGGAGGGAGCTTGTTGACATAGTGAACTCTCATGTTGCATACTCGGGGAGTGGAGTAGGGCGAAAAAGAGCTTCATAGCCGAACCACTATAAATTCTCGTCTTGTTGTTGGGATCGTTCTATATTTTTTTTAATTCTTCTCGTATATTTATTTGCTTATATGGTGTTATTTTATTTAATTGTGGCATATATATATATTATATTTATATTTATATATAATAGATTTTGATTATATATATATATATATATATATATATATATTGTTGTTTGATCTCACATAAATAAGAATCTAAAGTTTTTGAAACAAAAATTTTAAAACATAAATTAACGGTGAAACTATTCACCCCCTTTATAGTTTCCACACGTTGGCTATTGACAAAGGTATCCATGAAGGTCTTGAGGTTGGGGTTGAGCATGGGAAAGCTGGGAGAGAGCTAGGGGAGCTTGGATCTTATGATTCCAGGGTCGAGACCAGGTATGAGGCAGCAGTGAAAGAGTTAGAGAATGTTTCTCTTCCTTACTTGATCAATTAGAGGCTCTTAAGGATTCTCCCCTTAAACTTCTTATATCACCTTTAACTTTAGAAGGAAGCCATGGTGAGGAGGATCTGACTCTTAAGTTCTGATGATTGCAGCTAGTTGCTAAGCAAGTTACCGTTCTCATATATTATGAACGGGGTGGTTCGCGAGTTCCTAGCTCCATGAGTCATAAGATTCTTCTCCATGATGCTTTGGATGCTTCTCGTGCCCGTGCTAAAAAGGTAAAGAGGACGCATCATTAATCATGGTCGTTGCTGAGCCTTCTGTAGCTGTTTCTGGTTCGTACGCTAGCTCTTTGGCTCTTGCAGTGCATGCACCTTTCGTTGAGTCTCATAGAGATGGTTCCACCTTGACTATTGTTGTATCCCAAGAGAATACTATTGCTATTTCAGACTATCACTTTAAGACTTGAACATTGTAAAGGATGAGGCTTCAAATGATGAGCTTCAGAATAGAGTTTTAACGGAGGACGAGGTACATGATAATGACATGTTTGATAACGTTGTGTTGGATAAGCTAGGGGATCATCAGCCCTGAGGCCCCGACAGCTCTTGAATCTGTGACAATTGAGCCCGTTTTGATTACAGTGCTTCTTATTGCGGATTAGTTCACTTGTGATTTTTCTTGACTTTGTGTTATGTCTGTGTGCTGTCATCTATGGTTGTAGCAGGTTAATCCGCTGGAGTTGTTGTTCTTCAACTTGTTACACTTAGTTATTTTTGTTAATTTTTATTTGACTGCACGTTGCCGCATGTGGCTGTGCCTGATGTTATGATGATAGTTTGTGAATATAATCTTATCAGTTTTTTTTATCAGTTAGTACGGTGCTTTTATACTTTCCGTGGATAGTCTTATTGAATACTATGGGTTTGTCCTCCTTTGTACTGGGCTTGCAATCCGCTTATGTACTTTGAGTTAATTTTTAGGTTACTCGTCCTTATGTTGTTTTGAAACAACAGAGTTAATTGTTGGGTTGTACTCATTCCCATAAACAGAGAAATCATGTACGTGCGCGTCTTATCTATTCTGTGCATGAAAGATAATATAATGCATAAATTTTGAAAATTTTATGAAGTTAGCTAGGCTCCACATAGTTCATTAATGATAATTTTAAAGATAGTACATAGGAAAAACTAAATAAGTAGATAATAATTTCCCCGCTGCTGGTAATATCTTACCGCGGCACACAAGAGTGGGGGTGCTTACAATTGAAAGTTAAAGGTAACATTTCTTCAGATTCTGGATGTTCAAGGTCCACAAAAGTATATCTCAACTTCTGATCCTAAGCTTGTATGCTCCTTTTCCGAGTGCTTGCACTATTTCATAGGGTCCTTCCCACTTTGTGTTAGACCCAGTTTTATGTAAAGTGATGGTCATTAATATTCCTGAACCTTGTATTAGCTTAGTTTATGTTTCCGGGAATTCTATAAGCTAATTGGGCCTAGTTACGGGCTTTAAAGCCCATAAGATATCAAGCCCGGCCTTGGAAGCCCACTTAAACCCAAGGCTGGCCCATGTACTCTACTATATAAAGCTCTCTCCTCATGTGGAGAGGGTGTTGCTCATTTTATTTTTCATTTAATGTGTAGCCATTTTTCTTTATTATTTTCTCTCTTTAAAACATCTCTCTCTCTAGATTTCAAGTAAATTCGTGTGTCTTGTATGTGAAGTGATAAGTCTAACATGTGGTATCAAGAGCTCATGATTTACTAGTGTTATTAGTTTGCTTATTCTAGCTTATTTCTTTGCTTAATTCATCCTTGTTTTTTCATTATAAGCTACAGATTGTTCTCTTTTTCTTGTGTGTTAATTCCTAAGTGTGTTTATGCACTAGCTCCTTAGCTTATTGGTTGCTTATAAACGACTTATTTTGAATCAAACATAGCTTTGTTGGTTTTTCTTTTGTGTTCAAAAAGTTTGGCGCAAATCGGATAGAAAACCCATAAGTTTCATGGTCTTGTTGTTGTTTTTTATTCGTCCAAGTGTACTTTCTCTATTCTTGACCTAGTTGTAGCTTATTCCTAGCTTTATCGAATCTCCATTTAGCTTATTAGGCTTATTTTGCTTATTTAAAAATTCGTGAAGCTTATTATAAGTTCTTGGTAGCGGTTTGGAGTGGTACTAGATGTGAATTGTACCTTATTTTGTTGGGTAATAGAAAGCTTTATAGAAAACAATGAAAAGGTACTTGCAGCGGTTTGTTTGCTAGTGTAGCGGTTTGGGCAAGCTTAAGTGGCGGTTTGTCAGTTTTTTTACATAGCGGTTTAGTTTGGAAACTGAACAGCGGTTTGCCTCAAACCTTTAGTAGCGGTTTAAGACAGGTTATCCAGCGGTTTGACTATATCTTGGCATACCTAAACAAAACTCTGTCCGATTTAATACTTGGTAGCGGTTTGGCATAATACCAGTAGCGGTTTACTATTCTGATTCAAGCCAGCGGTTTGTCAAAACTGTGCCAGTTGTTTGATCATTAAAAGGGCAGCGGTTTGATTTAATTTAGGTCACAGTTTGTAGCGGTTTAGTTAAACTATATAGGTAGCGGTTTGATCAATGATCTTTCCTATCGGTTTGAGAAAACTCGTAGCGGTTTACCAACTGTACTTAGGTAGCGGTTTGTCAAGTAACACCTGCCAGCGGTTTGCTCAATTGGTAGCGGTTTGCTATTATTCTAGGTGGCGGTTTGGTATATGCTTGGCAGCGGTTTGTCTGAGAATTCTTGGCAGAGGTTTGCTAAATTTTTGGCAGAGGTTTGGACAAACTTAATACTTTAACAAACCTCCGTGTCAAACAAACTTAGACTTTTAACATTCAAGGACTTACATTTCAAACTTGGACTTAACAAACAATTAACTTTACAACAACAAACCCTAACATCAAACAATCATCATTTCACGGTTTCTTCTTGACTTTGTAAAATCCCGTAAAAGTTTATTCTTTTCCGGTTTAAGTCATAGAGTTGTAAAATCCCGTGAAATCCCAAGGACTTTAATGAAAAGCAAATCATAATCACTAATCACTAAAACGATCCTACCTTATCATTTCACATCACTCTTGCAATGTCGACTCAACAAGACATTTATGCAGCCGGTTCCGAAAACCGTCCTCCTATGCTCAACAAAGAGAAATATGTTCCATGGTCATCATGTCTTCTCTGTTATGCTAAGAGCAGACCAAATAGAAAGTTAATCTACAATTCTATTATGAATGGTCCATATGTCAGACGAATGATTCCTGAACTAGGTGATGCAGACCGTGAAGTTCCTGTTAATGAAACCTTTCATGAGCAGATAGACGATGAACTCACTGAGAAGAAGCTTAAACAGGTTGAAGTTGATGATCAAGCCATTCAAACTATACTTCTCGGTCTTCCTGAAGACATCTATGCTGCAGTTGATAGTTGTGAAACTGCTCAGGAAATTTGGTTACATGTTTAGCAAATGATGAAACGTTCTGACATTGGAATTCAAGAGAAGAATGCTAAGTTGTTTAATGAATGGGAAAGGTTCACTTCAACTGAGGGGGAATCGATTGAGTCTTACTATCATAGTTTCTCAAAGTTGATGAATGATTTCAAGAGAAACAAATACTTTCCATAAAAGATTGCCAATAATCTCAAGTTCCTAAACAGCTTACAACCAGAATGAAGTTGACATGTTACCATTGTTCATCAAACAAAGGACTTGCATACAGCAGATTACACTCAGTGGTATTATTTCTTGAAGTACAATCAAAAGGAGGTAGATGAACTAAGAGGTGAACGACTTGCAAAAACACAAGATCCTTTAGCACTCATGGCAAATTCCAATAATCCTTTTAATTATCCAGTGTTTTACCCAGATCTACCATCATCAAGTACCTACATACAACAACCACAACCCAACAACAACTATAACTCACAACCATCATTTAACCAGAACTACATGCAATAACCAATACCAAATCCCGAGGACATTACAGATCCCACAACTGCAATGAACATGTCACTTGTTCTAATGGCTAAGGCATTCAAACTAAACTACTCAATACCAACCAATAACAACCAGAGAATTTCATCAAACCCTCGTAATAGGCAGATCGCTTAGCCATGTATGAATTTGGGTCAAGATAATCAGATGCAGATGGTTGGAGGAAATGGGGGGAATCAGTTTAGACAATATGTTGGGCAGAATGTCAAGAATCAGGTTGTTCAGAATGCAGTTCAGAATCCGGGTGTTCAGAATGTTGGAAATCAAAATGGGCTAATTGTTGTTTCGGGAATTGCTAATTAGAATAGGAATGGTAATGTTGTAGCAGCACAGGCTGAGGGTAATGCAAATGGGAATAATGGCAATCAGATAAGGTGTTACAACTACAAAGGATTGGGTCATCTTGCTAGGAACTGCACGGTCAGGCCAAGGAGAAGGGATGTTGCTTATCTTCAGACTCAGTTGTTGATTGCTCAAAAGGAATAAGCAGGAATCCAACTACAAGCTAAAGAGTTTGATTTGATGGTTGTTGTAGCAGATCTTGATGAGATTAAGGAAGTCAATGCAAACTGCATTTTGATGGCTAATTTGCAGCAAGCATCGACATCGGGTACTCAGTCTGACAAAGCTCCCGTCTATGACTCTCACAGATCAGCTGAGGTACAACTCTATGACAATTGCTATAATAATGAGATATTTAATATGTTTACTCAAGAGGAGCAGTATACTGAGCTACTCGAACCCATTCTTGAACCACACCAAGTACAACATAATGATAGTAATATTAGTTATGGGGCTTCTGGTGTGGAACAAGAGGGGGGAACAATAGAACAACATCCTGCAACTGTTGAGGAAACTCATGCTTATTTTGAATCATTATATAATAATTTGGTAATTAAAGTTGAGAATGTCAACACGGTCAATCACAAGTTGAGAGAAACTAATGCTGATTTGACCATTGAGCTTGCTAGATATAAAATTCAAGAAAAGTGTTATCAAAAGTCTGTTTATCAAGAACAATGTCTTACTAAAAAGATAAATGCACTTCACTTAAGTTCAAGTAAACAAATAACTACTTTGAATGAGAAAATTTCAAATTTAAATAACCAGCTTTCAAAGGAAAAATCAACTGTTTCCTCTCTTCAAGAAGAAAATAAAAGGTTGAAGTCTGATTTCAAAATACGCAAAGATGAGCTTCTTGATAAACAAATTCAACTTGATAATAAGATAAAGGAATTAGATAATATTTTGGTTAAAACGGGTCAATCGATTCAAACGATGCACATGCTTTCGCCTAAGCCAGACTTGTTTTACCACACTGAACAGAAAATGGCTTTGGGTTATCAAAATCCTTTTTATCTTAAGCAAGCTCAGCAGAAACAACAGAGTTTGTATAATGGCAAAGTTCTATTAGAAGAGCATGATCCTCCTGCTGTGTATGATTCGGAGGAGACACTGGAACTTGCTCAAGAGAGTCGCTTAAAAATGAAACTATTTAACAAAGAAATAAAACCAGCAAATTATACAAAGATTAATCATCTTTCGAGGGTTTTTGTTTCCCAAACGGCCAAGTCACGTAAAGAGTTTTATTTTTCAAATAATTCCAAAACGGCCAATATTTATAAATCAATTTCAATACCAAATGAAGAGTTTTCGGATGATACTACACCAAGTGTTGCACAAAAAATTCTAAATGAGGTAAAAATCACCATTGTGACTCTTCAACATGCTGTCAAACAAAAAATGACTTTATATATACACAATTGGTCGTCTTCTTTTCACTAAGAGATTTACAAAATTCTAAAAGATGAAATTTTCCCTATCGTTAACCAAGTTGACGCTAGAGTGCAAAATTTCGAAATACAATTTCTGAAAAAAGCAGCCAAATTTGTTCGAGACTTCAAATCTCTTACAAAAGAAGCTGATGAATCCCTTGCTAAGCATAAGGCATTAGAATTGGAAATTGAGCGTCTCTTGAGAGCAGTTGTTAGTCATGATATTATGTCTATTGTGCAAAATAATTCTGTTGTAGATACATTAAATCTCCAAACCGAGCTTGAACGTACGAAAGAACGTTTTGAAAATTGTATCATTAAAAAGGAGAATGAGTATGCTAAACTTTGGAATGATTGGTACAAAAAATGTGAAGAATGAAAATATGACAAAATTTCGTATGATAAAGCTTATAATGACATGCAACAAAAGATCGAACGATTGCAAGCTCGGTTAGGAGATACCAAGGGTAAAAGTAAAGATACTCCATGTGTATCAGATACCTTTGATCCTTTACCTCAGAAACTTGAAAATGAGAACGTTAAATTAGAGTTTTAGGTTCGGAATTATGAAAAAGAAAATGCTCATCTTAAGACTGCATACAAGAACCTGTTTGACTCTATCAATGTGACACGAGCTCATACCAAAATGATAATTGACTCTTTGCAAAATAAATTACATGACACGATTTATGAAAATGCTAAGCTAAGAGCCCAGTTATTCAATAAGGTTTCTAAACAAAAGGACACCACCAAAGGTACGAGTACGAATACTAAATTTGCAAATCAATCAACCGAGAGGAAACCATCTTTGCAATCCTCAAGAAACACGTTTGTTGCAAGACAACCAAATGAATTTCAAACTGAACGTCCAAATTTTTCAAAAACACAGGTTCCTCAAAAGGTCGATAAGACAAATGATTTGTCAAATCCAGTCACTTCAGACTCGGTACCTACCACCAAAAAACCAAAGGTTGTAGAAAATGATAAAGTGATTGCCCCTGGAATGTTTAGGGTTAATCCTTTGAAGAACTCTAAGGAAGAAAAGTCTGTACCTAACAAACCTATTAAAGCAAGCGTTAGGACAAATCCGATCACTGTTTCACAACCTCATGTCATCACTAAGAAAGGTGTTAATTCTGACTCAAATGGTTTTTCTTCTACAGGAGTAGACATCACTACTAATACCAGAAGGCCATAGCCTAGGAGCAATACAAAGAATGATAGGGTCCCTTCTGCATCTAAGAGTAGTCGCATCAAGAATAAAGAAGTTGAAGTAGAAAAACACCATAGGAATTTACTGCTTTCTAAGAATAAGAAACATATTTCATCTGAATGTAATAACGTTAAGCTTGCTATTAGGAATGATAATTTTGAAATTGTTTATGCTACGTGTAAGCAATGTTTAATTACTGCAAATCATGATGTTTGTGTGCTTAATTATGTGAATGACATGAATTCTCGTAGTAAGAAACAAAAGGCAAATGTCTTTAATATTGCAAATCAAACGAAACATATGCCACAGGTCAAGAAACCTAAGAAGGTATGGTTCACTGAAAGACTTGCTTCACCTAAGCCTAGTAACGCTAGACCTTGCCTTAGGTGGTCACCAACTAGAAGAATTTTTTATCGTAAAGGAAAAATAATTGAATCCAGTGAATTAGAGAGTCAATCTGACTGCTCAAATGGTGATAATGCATATACTTCTAACCCTCAGGAACCTACAACAAAATGGTTTCCAAATTCTACTTTGTCTTTGGCAGGTCATTCAAATCTGTTTATGGTGCGTAAACTCAGGATGCTCAAAGCACATGACAAGCAATCTAAAACTTCTTATAAATTTCGTCTGGAAGTTCTTGGGAACCGTCCGCTTTGGAAATGATCATGTTGCTGCAATTATGGGTTTCGGTGATCTTCAATGGGGAAATATTCTGATCACCAGCGTTTATTTCGTTAAGGGCTTGGGGCATAACCTGTTATCGGTTGGGTAGTTTTATGATTCAGATTTAGAGGTCGCTTTTTGAAGAAACACATATTTCGTTAAAAATCTCGAAGGAGTTGATTTGTTAAAAGGAAACCGCACAACAAACCTTTACACCATCAATCTCCATGATATGGCCTCTGCATCTCTAATTTGCCTTATGGCTCATGCCACTTCTACCAAGTCTTGGTTATGACATCAACGTCTATCCCACCTCAACTTTGACACCATAAATAACCTTGCTAAGAATGATCTTGTCACTAGTCTTCCAAAGTTCAAATATCATAAAGAACATCTTTGTCCCTCATGTGAGCAAGGAAAAAGCAAAAGGGCATCTCACCCACCCAAACCTATTTCAAATTCTAAGTAGAGGTTACACCTTCTTCATATGGATTTGTGTGGTCCAATGAGAATCGCTAGCATAAATGGAAAGCGGTATATCCTGGTAATTGTAGATGACTACTCTCGTTACACTTGGGTACTCTTCCTAAGATCAAAAGATGAAGCACCAGAGGAGATTAAAACCTTTCTCAAGAAAATTACAGTTCTGCTACAAGCTCCAGTCATTATTGTAAGAACCAACAACAACACAGAATTCAAGAACCAAGTGCTTTAAGAATACCTTAATAGTGTTGGCATCTCTCACCAAGCACCTTATGTCCGTACCCCTCAACAAAATGGAGTAGTAGAATGAAGAAATCGCACGCTAGTGGAGGCTGCTTGAACAATGTTGATTTTTTCTCATACACCGTTATTCTTATGGGCTGAAGCAATTGCTACTGCGTGCTACACTCAAAACTGCTTCATCATTCACCGTCGCTTTGACAAGACGCCATACGAGCTTATTAACGTCAGAAAACCGGATATCTCTTTTCTGCATGTATTCAGGGCTCTCTGTTATCCTAAGAATGACTGTGAAGATATTAGGAAGCTTGGTGCAAAAGGTGATATTGGCTTTTTCATGGGCTACTCTGCTAATTCATGTGCTTATAGAGTTTACAACCGAAGGACAAAGAAAATCATGAAGACTATGAATGTGACATTTGATAAGCTTTCAGCGATGGCTTTTGAACAAAGCAGTTTAAAACCGGGCTTTAAAGTATGACTTCTGTACAGATCAGTTCAAGACTCGATCTTACTTATGCTCCATCAACAATAACAACTCAACAACCAACTGAAGGTGAATTGGATTTACTGCTCGAAGCTATGTATGATGATCATATTGGTGGTCAACCGTCAGCTACTCTGAGAATTGTTCTGGCTGCTCAAGCACCTCAAGTTCTTCAGACTCCAACGGCAACTATGACAACAGCTGACACTGCACCGACACTAACAAATTCATCCTCTCAAGCAACAAGTATTCCAAGCACTTCACAGAATGTTGACGAGCTCAAAACACAAGATCAACATGTTCAGCATCAACCCGCAACAATTGCTGACAATGTTCTGAATGCTATGTTTGATGATAATACGTTTGTAAATCCTTTTTCTACTCTATCCACAAGTGCTGGTGAATCATCATCTTCACAATATGTGGATCCATCGAACATGCATACGTTTTACCAACTAATTCTTAGGAAAAAAGATGGTTAGCTGGTCCTCAAAGAAACAAGTCTGTACGGTGCTATCAATCGCGAAAGCAGAATATGTGTCTTTATCTGCCTGCTGTGCCCATGTCCTTTGGATGCGGACACAGTTAACGGATTATGGCTTTCACTTCAACAAGATTCCAATCTATTGATTCAAAATCAGCCATAGCCATATCATGCAAACCGGTCCAACACTCAAGAACGAAACACATCGCCGTCCGCTACCATTTCATAAAGGAACACGTGGAAAAGGGTACGATTGAACTGTATTTTGTCAAGACGGATTACCAACTGGCCGACCTCTTCACCAAAGCTCTTCTAGTAGATCGATTCAACTATTTGGTTCGTCGCCTTGGTATGCGCAGTTTATCTCCTCAGGAACTTGATCGTCTTGCAAAATCATAGTAATTCTTTGTATATATTTAATCAGGAAAACAAAATATAAAAATATAAAACCTATAAAAGCAAAATATAAAATCAAAAAAAATTCCAAAAACACCAAATATATTCTTCTCTGACATGTCTCTCGTCATTCGATAATATTTACGCAGCTAGAAATGTTGATTAATATTAACACGGGTGAATAAATAAAGTTCGAGCGAGAGTTTCTAATGCTTTCAAAACATGTCCTTTCACTTTTTTCTCTACGACTTCTAAGTAAATGTCAGCTTAAGACTCGGTCTCCAAAGAAAGGAAAATGTTCATTTATGTACATTTATCCTAAACAACGGGAAGTTCATATCTTCTCGGTCTTGAGCAATGTCATATAAACATTTAAAGTTTTGAATGCTCAAGAGAAGCACTAAGGAAATGATAATTAATACGATACATATAACATCATTTTCCTGTTGGGCATAATTTTTCAAGATATTTTCAAAAAGAAAATTTTAAATTCTTTCAAAATTGTGTGCTCAACAATCTCCCACTCCAAATTTTCAATCTAATCTGTTTTCGAAGGGGAGTATAATAATATGATTCATTCTGCATGCACTTCTGTTCTCCTAATACTTAGGTAGACTCATGTGAATTTCGAACATTAACTTGTTTTTAATTCACTAATTATGAAAAATTGTCACCACATATGCAATTTTTTAGGGGGAGAATAGTGATTAAAATGTGATCAATACGGATTAATAATGGATACGATCTTCAATCTATAAGTGCTTTCCCAAACCTCGCATGTGCAAAACTCTTTCATAATATGGTACACATGTGTAGGGGGAGCTTTTTGGTAACTCTGGAAACTCTCAATGTGCCTTAAATGATTTCTCAGACACGTTGACTGATTTTTATCTAATGGTTTTATGGATCTTCATGGCAATACCCAAAGACCAACCAACTGTTGTTTCTCAAGGAGTTATAAGGCAGTTAAGGTTAGGTATCTTTGTTCCATGATCTAACCAAAACCAGAGGGATCTACACAGGAACACTCCATTAGATAGAGTAGAAGTCCTAGGTATGATTGAAAAAAAGAGTAAAGTGAGAATGGGAATAATGCCGACTGAGGCAGAGCTAGCACTAGAACAATCCCAACAAGGTGTTAGTTATGAAGTCTCGGTAAGCATTGAAAGGGTTGAAGAATGAAAAAGAATTGTAAGGATAAAGTGTGAAAAGAAAGAAGCCCTACATACAACTTTAAGCAGAAACCGGATCAATGCATAATCTATCGGTAATCACAAAGATGCATCTGATATTAAAGATAAGCCATCATGGACCCAGTGATGCAAGACACTACCTACCCCAGCTACTTTCATTTCTCACAGAGATCAACACATTTCTATTGGCTTTCTCATTCTGAGATCGTTGATATTGAAAAGGTGGCAGTCCGCTCCAGCCTCCGATTACCAAATAACAAATGTGCACTTATAGAGTCTAAAGCCAACGAGATCCATCAAAAATCTCACTAGGACACAAATTCCAATATACAAAAAGTCGTACATCATTATACAACATTTGGTATCAAAGAGTCCTACGTATTATCCTTGTGGTAATTTCTAGAAAATTCAAAGTGATACTCTTTAGTATTCACAGTGATGAATGGAAATCCTTCTAGATTCAACATCAAACAGCTCGGTGGTAGGTGGCTTGCGAGATTCTATATGAATCAAGCTTGTGTCAACTGGATATCAATTTTGGTCCAGTATATGAATTGACGACTCAATCAGAAAGATAGTAACTATCTGATTCACTCTTACCGTGTTGTGTGCTTTGAGATGCTCTGGTAACGAGAACGGCTAGTGCAGCTGCGAAACCCTGTCAAGGAGATTCTTTTGAATTCTACCTAATTATAAGCAGTATTTATACTGATTAACGCGGAACCATTTTTATTATAACAATATTCGACGGAGTGACAAAGACACTTTCGTTCATGTATGTTTATCACTAACCTATACATATAGGTTTCCCGACGATAGCAGCTTCTAGTCCATGACGAGTCAAGATTCAAGACCTCATGCTCAATCGACAAAGATAATACATGATGAAAGCTCAAGCACATGTGTCAAAGTCTTTCGTAATCTCTGATGTACAACACTCCCTTAAAGGAACATTTTCGACAAGATTGTCGGACAATAACAAAGATATATCTCATAAGTGGATCAAGTACCACTCCTACCATGATGTGGTACAAGTAATCATGTGAAAGAAAATATTAAGGGAGATTGTTAGCAAGCTTTCAAGACCTTAAACATGAGGATGTAGACACAAGAACGCAAGGCGGCATAAAGAGTGAAGGATAAAGATTTAGAGATCTCAGTAGTCAAGACAAATCTAGGCCAAAGACCACGATATCAGTATTTTATCAAAGAATATCAAGTTAAAGATCAAGATCCACGATCTCAAGCATGCAAAAGGAACTTCAAAAGAATTCCCAAGTCTATAAGGTTCCAAGACTCAAGACGTCACAAGAAGTGAAGCCTTATATGCTATGACCACCCCTTATAGGGAGATTGTTAGACCCAATTTTATGTAAAGTGATGGTCATTAATATTCCCGAACCTTGTATTAGCTTAGTTTATGTTTCCGATAATTCTATAAGCTAATCGGGCCTAGTTACGGGCTTTAAAGCCCATTAGATATCAAGCCCGGCCTTAGAAGCCCTCTTAAACCCAAGGCCGGCCCATGTACTCGACTATATAAAGACCACTCCTCATGTGGAGAGGGTGTTGCTCATTTTATTTTTCATTTAATATGTAGCCATTTTTCTTTGTTATTTTCTCTCTCTAAAACATCTCTCTCTCTCTCTTTCTAGATTGCAAGTAAATTCGTGTATCTTGTATGTGAAGTGATAAGTCTAACACTTTGTACCTAGTTTTCCGCTTTCTTTTGCATGACTGGCTTCATTGTTTCGGTACATAAAATCACCAGGCTTAAGGTTATGTCATGGACTTTGGCATTGTAGTACTTTTCCATGTTTGCCTTGCTATTGGCTTCGTTAATTGCGGCTCTTTCTTGCTTTTCTTCTAGCATGTCCAAATTGAGCAGCAAGGCTTCATCATTATGCACCTGGTCTACTTCCATGCACCTTAGTAAAGACATTCTGATCTCAACCGGTATTACAGCCTCTGTTCCGTAAGTTAGGGAGAATGGAGTGTCTGCGTTGCTTGATTTGATCATTATGTGGTGTGCCCACAAGACATGTGGGACTTCCTCAATCCAGTCTTTGCTTCCTTGATCCAATCTTACCTTTATCCCTTATTCCAAGATTTTGGTTGCTCCTTTCACCAGGCTGTTGGTTTGGGGGTATTTCACAGAGGCAAACCTTTGTTTTATATTAAGCTTCTCACACAAGTCTTTGAAAGGATTATCAGCGAATTGCTTTCCGTTATCATATATAATTTCCCTTGGTAGGCCGAACCTGCACATAATATTATCCAAAACAAACTTCTTCACTTGGTTTCCTGTTATTGTTGCCAGTAGCTTTGCTTCGATCTACTTGGTGAAATAATCGATGGCAATGATAAGAAACTTTACTTTTCTTTGGGCTTCTGGAAATAGGCATGAGATGTCTATTCCTCATTTGTAGAATCATCACGAAGAAGTTATTAGGGTGAGCTTCTGTTGGGTTTTTTTTTGTACGGGATGGTGGACTTGACAATCTTCGTATTTCTGTATTATGCTCCTTGCATCCTTTATGCATTGCCAGCCAATGGTATCCGGGCCTTATTGCCTTTGTCACCACAGATCTTGGTCTTGAGTGTATGCTGCAGGATCCTTCATGGATTTCTCTAACCACATACTCTGCTTGGAGTGTTCCAACACATATTAACCACGGCTCTAGAAATGATCTTTTGTATAAGACACCGCTGATTACGACATATTGCCTTGACTTGATTTTTATAACCCTTGCCTTTTTTGGTCCCGCTGGTAGGGTGCCTTCCGTGACGTAATCAAATAGCGGGGTCATCCAAGTGTGCCCTTCTTCTTCTTCTACCACAGTGAGGATTTCTTTCTCATTGATTGATTTATCTTTTAAAACTTCTACTAAAACATGTTTTGTCAGATGATCAAAACTTATAGACGCGATTTTGCTTAATGCATCTGTTTTTTGTTCTCGCTTCTCAAAACCTGTTCAATTGAGAATCTTCTGAAACTGCTGATGAGTGTCTTAGCTTTTTCCAAATATTAGATCATGCTATGTTCTTTCTATATGTATGATCCGTTGATTTGGTTTGCCATTAGGCGGGAGTCAACTTTTGCCAATAGGTTCTTCACTCCCATTTGCTCTGATATTCGTAATTCGGATATCAGGGCCTCATATTCAGCCTCGCTATTAGATGCTTCAAACTTGAATCTTAGGGCGTGGGTGAACTATGTTTGTTCTGGGCTTGTGAGAATCAACCCAACTCTGGATCCTTCTAAGCAGGAGGATCCATCCGTGAACTAGGTCCATGGTTTCGAGATCTCTTCTTCTAGGGGTATGTCTATGGCTGGGGGATCTTCCTCTGGCTTTTTTGTGATAAAGTCTGCTAAGATCTGACCTCGTATGGAAGTCATTGGTCTATAACTGATGCCATGTTCCCCTAGCTTCAGGGTTTATTTTGCCATTCTTCTGGCCTTTTTTGGTCGTGATAGAATTTGCTTGATCAGTTGGTCCATGATGACCGCCACTGGATGCTCATGGAAGTACCTTCTTAATCTTCTTGTCGCATGTACTAATGCCAGTATCAGCTTTTCCATTGGGATGTAGTTAATTGTTGGGCTTTGTAAGGCACGGCTGACAAAGTAGATTGGCATCTACTGCAAGTCTCTTTCCGTTTAGGTGCGGTTAGCAATGGTAATTCGGTTATTCACTTCTTCATTTCTCTAAATGCTTCTGCTTTTGCTGTCATTGAAAGTCTCTCTTCTTTATGCACTTTTTCTGGGGTTTGAAGAAAGGCAGTGACTTTTTCGCGGATTTAGACAAGAATCTGTTTAGACTTGCAAGTTTTCCATTCAGACTTTGTACTTCTTTCAATGTATTTGGGGATTGTAGTTTTATTACTGCTTATGCCTTTTTCGGGCATGCTTCGATTCCTTTTATGTTTACAATATGGCCTAGGAACATACCTTCTTCTGCCCGAAGGTGCACTTTTTTGGATTTAACTTGATGTTTATCTTCCTCAAAGTTCGGAAGGTTTCTTCGATATCTCTGAGAATTTCATGTTACGTGTGGCTTTTTATCACGAAGTCATCTACATATACCTCCAAGTTTCTACCAATCTGTTTTTCAAAAGCTTTGTCCACTAGTCATTGATATGTGGCCCTGGCGTTTTTCATGTCGAATGGTGTTTTGTATAGCAGTAAACTCCTTGGCTTGTGTGGAAAGTTGTTTTCTCCTCGTCTTCCTCTGCCATTTGTATTTGATGGTACCCTTTGTAAGCATATAGGAAACACTTGAAGGGGTATCCGCAAAGGGATTCGCCTTTCCAGTCGATCTTAAGAAGAGGGTAGCCGTCTTTAGGACACGACTTGTTCAGGTCAGTGGAGTCGAAACACATCCTCTAGCTGCCATCATGTTTCTTTACCTTAACCAAGTTTGAAAGCCAGCTATGGTAGTGTACTTCTCTCATTATATGTGCTTATACAAGCTTGATTACTTCTTCTTAGGTGGCTTTGTTTATATCAAAAGCTTGACATCTTTTCTTTTGCCTTATCGGGGGACATCCCTTGCGGATATTCAGGCGATGGTCTGCTATGAACCTTGGTACTCAGGTTATATCAACGAGCTTTCAGGCAAACATGTCCAGATTGTTCTTGAGCAGGTCGCATAACTCCATCCTTCCTTTTTTTGATAGGCTCCCGCCTATGGTGATCGTCTGCTCATGGTATTCTGGGTGAATTGCCACCTTATTTCCTTTATCCATGACTGGTGCACTGGGAGGGAGTTCGGTTGAAGGTTCTGCTACCATTCTGCATTCTACTGGCATTATCCTGCTGCTATACAATGTGACTACTCCTTCCCATACCGGGGAACTTGAACATTCTTTGAGGGGACTACTTGGATTTTTCTGATCCCCGGCCTTCCGATGATACTGTTGTATGGAGATGATGACTGTACTACCATGAAGTTCGTCCATGCACTTGTGGAATTTTCCGCGTCTCCTAGTGATACCAACAACGATAGCTGTCTCAGCGGCCAAGATATTTTCTCGCTAAATCCCAGGAGTGGGGTTGTGGCCTGAGTCATGCGGTTCTTAACCTCAGGTCGAAGCCAGTTGAAGCAATGTTCATATAAAACTTCAGAAGCAGAACCTCCATCAACATACATGCAATGTATGAGGTGGCCTCCTATTTCTTCCTCAATCACCATCGGGCTATGCCTTTCGTCATAATTTTTTAGGGGTGGAAACGAAATTTTTGGGTTTGGGGGGAAGCTCTGGGTAACTTTTTGTCTCGTCACTCGCTGCTATGGTTGTACCATAAATATTGGTGAGGCTTTCTCCTTCCCGGGGGTTTCTCCCTATTTAGAAGCTTTTTCATGCTCTCCTTTGTTGTTTCCCTGCTTCAGCTCCTTAATAAGATGTGTCAGGTTTCTAGACTTCACGGCCTCTTCGATTTGCTTTTTTAGGTGGATACATTATCCGTGCTATGTCCCTTGTCTCCATGGAATTCACAGAACTTGTTTTTGTTCTGGTTCTTCGCGGGGCCTGACATCGGTGGGGGAGCTTTGAATTTCATAGTATACATTGCTAGAATCTCTTTTGGAGTTTTAACGAGGGGCGTGCATCTGTCATGCCTCCTTCCCGGTCTTTGCCGACTTTTGAAATTTGGTTTTTTTATCAAAGTTTGGCTTATGGGTTGCTTCATAGTGTCTCTAGGACAGTGGACCCTTCTTTCTGGATTGATTTGTCACGGCTACCTCTCCTCTCAGGAAGGTTGTGGTCACACTCATCATTTCGTCTACTGACTTTGGAATGTTATCGTTCAATCGCTTGATCAAGTCAGGATTGGTGATGTTGTGCATGAATCCGGATACCCTCATGCATTCTTGCGCTCCTTTCACATGCATGCTTTCACTTTGAAATGTTCCATGAACGCTTCTGTTGACTCCCCTTCCCTTTTTTATGAGGCGAATCTCTACGAGGTCTTTGATTTACTTCTTTTGTTGTAAAAAGTTTGCAAGGAATTCTTTTCATAGCTCCATATAGCTATCTATAGATTCTGGCGGGAGTTCATCAAGCCATAGTCTGGCGGATCCTATCAGCGTGGAGTCGAACATATGGCACCATGTCGGCATGGCCCATCGTTCTACTTTGGCTACGATTTAGAAAATATTGAGGTGATCTTTCGGATCTCCTGTTCCATCATATGTCTTGACATTACTTGGCATGCGTATCCTTTTGGGGAATTCGAAGTTACATGGGGTGAATGGGTCCGTTTCTTCACACAGCGGTTGGGATAGATCTTCCTCATCAGTGTTGGATTTTTTCTTTTTTGGCATGGACTTCCAGTGGCCTCCTCCACTGTTCTCACTTTCTGAGAAAAATTATTCCCTAGCTAGAGTGGGACTTCTACGGTTGGCTCGGTCAGCTGCATCCCACTCCTTTTCAATTTATTTATGTCTTGCACTAAAACAGGTGACGTCAATTCGAACAAGGTTTCTTGCTTCTTTTCTTCTCAGGTCTAGATCTCTGGAGGCCCTCCCGACACTCGTGTGCCTCCGGGCGCTCGCATGCCTATGGCGAGACATGCTTTTCGAACCCAGACGTGAGAACACGTCCTTCTGCCTTTCGCCTAGTCGTGTGAATACATCGATCTCCTTCTCTCCTAGCCGCGTGAATACATTAGTTTTCACTTGACTCCTGTGATGGGAGGGCCCGGGATCTCCGTGCCTTAATCTGGAGAAGATGCTTGGAGTTTGAGAAGGGTAGGAGCCCCTAGACATGGTGCTTGAGCTGGGCTTGCGCCTTTTCTTTGATTTTTTCCTTCTGCCACACAATTCTGACTCTGAGAGTTAGGGTTTTTTCTTGAGTCTATGAGTTTCTTCGTGAGCTTTCTCCTAAGCTCAAGCGGGCTTGAACTCCTTGGATTTTTTCCTGATGAACTTTTTTGGACATCAGAGGCAAAAGCTGGTTGTAGTTTTTGTCACAAAACTCACGGAGTCTCTCGACTAGCATGAAACCAGGAGGGCCATCAGTTGTCTGCTTGCTTCCTTTCCCTACTGTGTTCCGTATGACGAAATCAGTAGGGGTGGGAGCATATTCTACCGATTTGCTTATTTTTTGGTGATGAGTTTTAGGGACGCAGTTGTGTTTAGTCTCATGGAAGGCGCCAACTTGTTATTACAAAAAATATAGTATAGTTTGGGTGAGAGAATGACTCCCTTGAAATGTGGATTCCAAGCTCTTCGGGGGTAGATTTTGCACCAAGTGAAAGTGAGTAATGGACTTCTCGCTAAGAAAAAGGCAAACTGTTAGCCTTACCGCGGGAGGGGTTCCCGCGATTGGACTCCGTCGTGAGAGTAAGTACTTGTTCTAAAAGTAGTATATGTGTAATTTAGGTGCGAAAGTCATACCGTTGAGGGTTCTTAATGGACTCCTTATATAGGTTGACGTCGTTGTCGATTGCATGTGCCACGAGATGGAACACACCCTACGGACCGATGGGTAATAGGGTTGTTGTCGTTAGGTCAACATCGTTGACTACGTCGTATTTTGTAGTATAGCGGCTTTGGTCAGCACACCATTGTTTGTTATCCGTATTTGGGACGTTGACATTTTCTTTTTTGTTATCCATGCAATATTCTTTACTTTGTTTGGCTAGGTCACAGGTTTCCCTTGTCGGGTAGTAACCTATGGCCGTGATTTGGAATTTAGTCCTTGCGGATGCGGTCCAGGGTTGATCCTGGCCCATCCTTAGGTCTTTTGCGGATTGCTGGGCTTGAGCCCAGCGCAGATAGTGAAGTCCGGACTCAGAAGTCGGATGACTACTATCACTTTGTGTTTGTATATTATATTAATTATCAATGAAAATGCATTACATGAAAATAAAAAGTCTTTTGTCAAAGACTTGTAAATTTACAAATCATTGCTACAAATAGTTATTAGCTTCAATGGCAAAGTCTTATAAATGATTTTTTAAAATAAAGAAAATCCTTTAAAAAAATTAGCATCGAAGATGCTCATGCAAAAAGCACAAAATATCGAATGCTCTAAGATCATGTTTATTTGTGACTCTATTCAACTGGTTGGAGGATACAAATGACACAAATAATTAATATTATATTAAAAGTACACAAAAGCATAAAAAATGTTCACGACCAGTTCATTTGGTGACTTCCAAACCCCGTCACATGTCACATTATGAATGACTATGCATATTTTCTTTTATTTTGAAATGTCACACTAGACCGAGTTGTTGATAAACGGTAAAAAAGTTAAGATTGATTGTATAGATGGAGGAATAAAAAAATAATATTTTAAAAAAAGATTGAGTTATGATAGATTGTTAATAAACATGACCTAATATAATTTAACGATTAAATTCACGTATATTATTACTTTTGAGTCAATATTTCTCTGTTTGTTTGCACAACCAAAAAACTTTTCTTTTTAGGCTAGACGGTATGGAGGTGAGTTTTGCCAAACTCACCTTGGTGACTTTCGAACTCACGCGTGAGTGCCATCCCGGCCAAAAACTCACCTAGGTGAGTTGCCACTATCTCGGTGAGCTTTGCCTCATTTGTGCACCAACTATGTGAGTAACTCACATAAATGAGTTTTGATAAATGGTGGGGCCCCTTTATTTTATATCCGTTATAATTAAAAAAACTTTTTTTTTAAAAAAACTCTACTTTTTACCTATAAATACCCACTAATTCACCTATTTTTATACACAATTATTCCTACTTTTAAATTATACTCACTTTTAAAATTAATATGGCTTGTTCACTTCCACATACCGTCGATGAAATCCACGCTTTGGTTCAAAAACTAATTCACAAAGATAGCGTTCGTCAGAAAGCGATGATGGATTTAGCCGTGCAATTTGACAATGCAAGCGCAGCTAAACACGATCTTAGAAAGTCATACGAAAAATGCAATGACATTCCACAAGAGACCCGTACTTTGATCGACACTTTTTTGAAACAAGAATCTGATAAAGATTACGAGATGAATCTTGCTATTTATAGAAAGGAGGCTAAAATAGAAAAACAAATTGAGACTAAATATGTTTGGTTATCTGAAAATACCAACTCCTTTCATTTTCCCCCTATAAATACCAACTCTTTTCACTACTTTTTTTCACACATTCAAACAACATTTCAAAAACTCACCATGTCTGAAACCAACTAAAGCAATCCTCCAGCACCTGAAGAACCAATCGAAGCAATCCCCCAACAACCTTACACAACCCCAACTACGACTCAGAAACCTATAGGGGTGGTTCGTCATCTGAACAACATACGCATCAGCCCACATCTCCCATTACTGAGAGATTTCTTACTGAGAAAGAGTATCAGCAACTACTTCAGGATGAAGAAGTATTAAGAGAAACATTAGAAGAACAAGCAAGAGCTAAAAAAATGTTGGAGGAGAGAATTAAGAAAGAACAAGCCGAATATGAGTTATTCACATTGGAATTTGGGGTGCAATCTGATTCGGAATACGAATCAAATTAATAATCTATGTATTGTTTTTAATCTAATGTTTTTATTATAAATGTAATGTTTTAACGTAATGTTTTTATTATTATGTAATGTTTTTAATCAATGAATAAAAGTTTTTAATTTAGTTAACGTTTTTATTAATTTCGTACGTTTACGTAAATATATTTTTTTAATTTATAAATAAAAGTATTTATAAATTAAAAAAAGGTGAGTAAAGTGAGTTTTAGTTGTAAGTTGAGTTCTTATTACGGTTGAAAAATGGGTTGTAAGGTGAGTTTTATTTGGAGAGAGAAAGCTGATGTGGCGCTGACGTGTCATGTGAGTTTGTATCAGTGTTCTAATAGGCGCGCCTTGGCGCCGCAAAGGCGTTAGGCGTAGCCTCGCCATTACGATATGGTCTTTGGCGTTGGCGTTAGGCGTAACGTGAGTTAAGGCGTCAAAAGGCGCGCAAAGACACGCTAAATTGCAAGGCGTGGCGTCATATTTAAAAGCTTTTAGAAAAAAATTGAGCTATTTTGTATTTGGGCTATTTTTTTTGGGCTTCGAAATTTTTAACTCAATTTTAAGTAGAAGTGAGTATATGACCACGAAGACTACAAGTTCATGTTGCTTTTATGCATAACACTTTTTGTAAACTCAATATGTATATGAAATATGATATTATTATATAAAGTTATAAATATTATTTTGCCGCTATAGTCACGTCTTGAAAGACGCCATGACTTTGCAAAAGCTTCTAAGACTTGAGGTGTGGCCGTGACATCACACCACACCTCACGCTATTTATAAGATTGGTTTGTATATTCCATACCGTTCAGCCTTATGGATGAAGTAGACATTACTGTAATCGTAACAGTGAATATTTTTGTCTTGTTTTAAAGCAGATAAGTAAGGCACCCACTGTCTATCTGTCAAAATTCCATTCCATTTTTATATTAAAATATATCATATGGGTCCATAACTCGCCACCACTTGCAACAACCTCATTTCACACACACACAATTCTCAGTTAACATGTTATCACTAGATGGGTAAAACAACAAGATGGATCCGTTCACTTTTCAAACCAAACAAAAAAACCTCTTCATCTCCAAATAAACATAAACAAAAACAGCAATATGTGTCATCAGAAGGTAGTTCATATCCTGAGTCATCATCACTTGATCATGCAAATAAACATGCTATAGCAGTTGCAGCCGCCACAGCTGCTGTAGCTGAAGCAGCTTTGGCGGCTGCACATGCTGCAGCAGAAGTCGTAAGACTTACTGCTGGTAGCAGTACTAGTGTTGTTGCTAGTACTAGAGGACGTAAAGTGGTGGCAGCTGTCAAGATACAGTCTGCTTTTCGGGCGTATTTGGTGAGTGAAATTACTATTATACCCTTGCATGGTTGTGGATATTACGTCGGTTGTGATAAGGATATTGCTAGTATGTACATTTAATGTTGTTGGTTTGGTTGCCCATGAGATGACAGTGTGTGATGTCAATATTTTTGTTTTTTATGAAAAATGTTTTTGTTTTTTTAGGCATTTACATCTATATCCTTACAAAAGTTTAATATTACATCAATATCATTCTTAATTTTTTAATTACGTCATTATCCTTCATAAACTTTTATAATTACATCAATATCCTTCGCAAACTTTTATAATTACATCAATACCCTTCTCATGCTTTTGAAATTACATCAATATCTTTCTTAAAATTTTAAATTCTCATATACATAAAAAAATCAACATGTTTTCTCATCAATTAAGACCAAATATGCATATGAACAAATAAATATATATGAGCAATATTTTTTTCATATTCATAAACTTTTGTAATTATATCAACACGTTTTTTTGTCGTTAGCATTTACATCTATATCCTTACAAAAGTTCAATATTACATTAATATCCTTCTCAATTTTTTAATTACGTCATTATCCTTCATAAACTTTTATAATTACATCAATATCCTTCCCAAAATTTTAAATTCTCATATACATCAAAAAAATCAACATGTTTTCTCATCAATTGAGACCAAATATGCATATGAACAAATAAATATATATGAGCAATATTTTTTTCATATTTATATCCAAATTTTTTGTAATTATATCAACACGTTTTTTTGTCGTTCGAGACCAAAAAGTATATATGAATAATATGATCATGATCAATATAAGAGATAAATAATAATTTCATAATCTAAAATCAATATAATTATTATTTAATTGATTTTTGGACATATATATCCTTCTTAAAAGTGTAAGAAAGATATTGATGTAATTAATTTTTTTTACAAGGACGTTGATGTAATTAAAAAATTAAGAAGGATATTTATGTAATATCAACTTTTGAGAAGGATATACATGTAAATTTCCTTACAAAAGTTCAATATTACATCAATATCCTTCTCAATTTTTTAATTACGTCATTATCCTTCATAAACTTTTATAATTACATCAATATCATTCGCAAACTTTTATAATTACATCAATACATTTCTCATACTTTTAAAATTACATCAATATCCTTCCCAAAATTTTAAATTCTCATATACATCAAAAAAATAAACATGTTTTCTCATCAATTGAGGCCAAATATGCATATGAACAAATAAATATATATGAGCAATGTTTTTTTCATATTTATATCAACACGTTTTTTTGTCGTTCAAGGCCAAAAAGTATATATGAATAATATGATCATGATCAATATAAGAGATAAATAATAGTTTCATAATCTAAAATCAATATAATTATGATTTAATTGATTTTTGGACATATATATCCTTCTTAAAGGTGTAAGAAGGATATTGATGTAATTAAATTTTTTTGACAAGGACATTAATATGATTAAAAAATTAAGAAGGATATTTATGTAATATCAACTTTTAAGAAGGATATACATGTAAATTTCCTTTGGTTTTTTTACAACATTTGCACATGGGTCCTTTGTTTTGGGATCTGTGGACACAATTGTTTTTAAAATATATTTTTTCTGGTTTTTAAAGTGAGTTTGTTCAATTCCTTCCTCTAGGACCACACAATTAAAAACATGTTGGTTTCTAGTCTGATTTAAGAAAATTTTGTTACTCTGTGTGTGTGCTTAGCTATTTATTACTCTTGTTAACGGAAAATGATATTTCTTTCTATTATCTGTGCTTATCATGAATTTTTATGATAATGACAAACTGGAAAAATCAAACACCTAAGAGCAGTGGAGTTTGGTGTTTTCGTGCCATGAGGTGGTGTCATGAGAAAATGAACAATTTTTTTTTAACACTAACATTCATCACAAAACATTTATATAATCATGGGACACACTTTGGCCCACGTATAACCCACTCAACACGAATTGAACAAAAAAAATAATAAATAAAAAAATGAAAGAATCCGACCGTGTGGGCTGGTGGGTACGGCGTGAGCCCCTAACAGCCGAGATGGGTATGGTTGTGGCGCTCTGGGGTTTGACTGGTGAGATGATTGTGTGTATGGAAGGGTGAGTAGGAAGCTTTATGATATAACAAATGTTTTTTTTTTTTTAATAAATACTTTCTGGTCTTTTAACTAGAATTATGTTGATGTCTCATATTGTAGCAATTGAACATTAAATTTAAACAGGCCAGTACATGTTATTTTCATAACAGAGAAGATTAATAGCAAACATTAATTTGCCAGACAACTGTTGGTTTATAATAGTAGGATTTAAGAGGTGTAATATACACATTGGTAGGTGCCAGGTGTATGGTGTGATAGAATTGAAGGGGTGTTTGGGCCCATCAGTTTGGTACTGATAGAGTGCTAGTTAAGGCAACAAATATCTAATAGTAGGATTTAAGAGGTATAATATGATTTAAGAGGTTTTGTATTTTGCACCACATAGTCAATTTTGAAACACTCAGTGTCTCAGTAGGAACACCCCCTAACTGGTATTTATTACTCCGTAGTAGATTATTTTAGGGACGCGAGTGGTTTTTAGTTCTTTTGAATAATACACTAAACACACTGGCTAACGATGTCCCTTACGAAATGTTATACAGTAGTTATAAAATAAGTAATCTTGTTGAATCTTTTGAAGAAAAGAACAAATGTGAGTTATTTTGCGTTTCACCACTTAGACGGGCGTCAAAACCCTGCTCTTTAACTTTGTAGTTAATGAGTATATTTAAGAAAAGTAGTACAAATTTTGCTCCTTAAACTCAAATCCTTTGTAAATGCCGTTACGCTTTTTGGTGTGCTACTTATTGTGGTGCATATGCAGGCTAGAAGAGCACTAAGGGCACTTAAAGGATTAGTAAAGCTGCAGGCACTTGTTAGAGGCCGCATTGTGAGAAACCAAAGTGCAGACATGCTTCGGCGTATGCAGGCCATGGCTCGTGTCCAAGCTCGAGCTTGTGCCAGTCGAGCTTCGCTATCCGCTTCACCACATTCAAGTACCAGGTCCTCCAACTCTCACACTCATCATGTAAGTTTCCAATACCCAATATGCCCTTTTGTTCTTTCGGATAACATATCAGCACATGGAACTGCATGTCAACAAGTTTTTTTTTAAAGGTTAGCGTAAGTAATACACGTCTTAAGGCACCCATTGGGGAAATCGAAGTTTGAACCTTTTAGAAGGTCAATCTGGTAACATGTCAAATTGATACATACCTGTCAAGTTGATTTATAATCAGAAAGTTAAGCTAACATAGATACACATCAAATGGGTCGAAACTCGTTGAAAGTGTATTGCTAATGCATACAACCTACCAAAATCTTTATGAGAAGTATGATAATCTACAATTGCAGCAATATAGTTGTAGATCATGTTTTCATTCTGAAAACATAAGTAGAATAAAAACCTTTAGAGATAAAGTGTTTCCGTGCCAATCCATCATGACCCGACCCATACAAAAAGTAAATTTTGTACCTCCAACTATTGTGTTGGAATATGTTATACGTGGAAACATAAATCTACACTACCTTTAACCATTCTGTTGAACTATGGCATTTTATTTTGTGTAGACACATAAATCTACAAATGGAAAAGGCTCTTTCATCCACGAACAGTTAAAAGGACAAAATTGGTTAGAAAACTGGATGGATGATATGTCTTGGAGCAGTAAACAATGTCGGCCTGACGACGAAAGAAGTGACAAGATTCTTGAAGTTGATACATGGAAGCCTAATCTTAATCCGAGCCCAAGTAACAGGTCCACCCATAACTCTTATTCCACGCCAACGAAACCCTGGAATCCAAGCTCTAGACTTTGGTCCAGGGAAATGTTGCCATTGGGTTCAATGATCCATCGAGATGCGGAGAAAATCATAACAGCTGATAACACACCTCGGGCTCGTTCCCCTGGTTCTAGGCCCGGAAGTAGCCATAAACGAAGTCCTTTTAGTGAATACTCGCGTAGTGTATTTGGTGACTACACGAGTTATCCAAACTACATGTCTAATACGGAATCATCACGAGCTAAATTACGGTCCCATAGTGCTCCAAGACAAAGGGTTCAATTTGAAAAATCAGGTTCAACTAGGCTACTTTGGGATTATTCTGATAGTGTCTCGGAAAGAGGGTATCGAAGCTAGATTTGATCGGGATTCGAGATTTAAACTACTTTTTAAATTGCAAAAAATGAAGTCTATTTTATAGGTTCTTAATTTGTGTTTTTATGTTATGAGGATGGTGGTGTGTTAGCCAACATGAATCTTACATGGGATGTCACAAGATGTAATTTAAAGTGTATATGTTTTTACTCTGTGTTATTTAAACTCTGGTGTTATCATACTCGAGCTAATTTTTGAAATTATAAAAACATATTACAGGAACGCAAATTTAAAGTATAATGTATGTACAGAACAAGCAAAACAAATGAAAATCAGGTATGGAAACGTTTACCCAAAAGCACTAGCCATAATAGCCAATCGCCAAAAGCTCCAAATACAATCAGATAATAATCTTCAATAGTCTTTTCCGGGTATGAAAACTGGTTTGATCAACAGAACGATGAAGCTTAGAACCAAATGCTACAAAAAGTTCAAGAAAACAATTTCACTAATTTGACCACTACATATCCCTGTAGAAAATACCAGTGTTGTAAATATCGCTCGGCGGTACCTCGGCGGTCGACCCCCTTTAAGCGATATATCGGTCTTGGCGGCGATATATCGGTTTCTCGGCGGAGACCCTAAATTATAAAGGAATTCTGCAAAATATATATATATTTAATAAGTTTTTTAATATTCTTATTATTTTTAACTATATATCTTATGTATATGTTGTAAAATATACATTATGTGTGGTTTTAATTCAGTTTTGTATACTTTTATTAAATCACGATCAAGAAAATCAGAATACCAAAAAAAAAAAAAAAAAAAACCCAAAAATCGGCCGATTTTTGACCGATTTTGACCAAAACCGATTTTTTACCGATAAGTGAAAAAACGTATCGGTTGACCACCGATAAGCGATATATCAGTGATATATCGGCCGCCAAGGCCGATATTTACAACACTGGAAAATACATGAAATTGCAAAGGTGCAGACCACATTCAGAAAGCTATATACTTACAAATCATTCTCTTCCATAGTCAGCATCATCAGGGGATGGTTTAACGTCAATGGTGAATTCATATTCTTGGTCGCATCCCATGTAAGAGTCGGACACGAAATATAGCATGTAACTTTTCTTCCCAGCTTCACTTGGAACAGTAATGTTATCAAGCTTCACCGTAGCCTTCATTTGCACTGAAACCCTCTTGATCGCAAGCAACTGATCACTTTTGGTATCACCAACTACAAGCCACCATCCCTCTTCCTTGGTTCTCGGATATCTTGGAGCATCCACTGGCCCAACCTCAGTCCTACCCTCTAGATCCCTTTCAATTGTCACCATCAACGTCATGTCATCCCCAGCCCTAATGTTATCACTATTCAACACGTCATAGGTCAAATCAATATTCGGAAAACGGTTACAAAACTTTGCAATATCTATTAACTGTGGATCCGACATTTGTAACAACTCCCGTCTCTCATCGTCTTCCATTGACAACAAATCAAACGCGGTCTAGATACTATTTCCAGGATTTTCTTTGCATCGATTTGCCAAATCTTTAGTAAAATGAGGCAGCTGCAAGAGAGGAGAATCCCGTTCCCACATGCCTTGTGTAAGCATTTGGCTAACTTCCATAGCAAGAAGAGCTAAAGTAAGCCAGCCGTTGAGTGAAATAACATTAACTATAGCTTGAACCAACCTACTAGCAGATAAAAGCACTTCATGCTGATCAGAAACGAGATTTCCACCTACCCTCTGCCTAGAAAAGTGAGCTTGTAGCAAAGCATTGGCCTTCACATGTGGGTCTGCGTATCTTGGGTAATCAAATGGAAACCTCTGATGATTGATCAGCTTGCGTATCAACTCCTCTTCTCCAGGGCGTATACGGAGTGGTTCATACTCCGAAGCTGACGCAAGAATCTCCAAAAGACCCTTCAACTTTTTTTTGCTAGTTATTGAAGAACTAAACCGTTCTATTGTTGTGTAACTGGTGTAATAGTATGAAGCAATCATACCGAGGTTATCAGGAGAGACATCAACATCTTCATCAACGGTAACACATTTACTTGCTTCCAAATCACTTAATGTGTTCTCCACAAGTTCAGAGAGATGATCCGAGAGATGCCTTTGACTGACACCTTGAAGATTGTAGTAATTAGGGTTCTGGGTGAGCCTCCTATACATAAACGTCCAGGTTAGATAGTCGACCGCATCCTGCTTGTTTGCAATCACTCTTGCAACAACTTCGGCATTCAAGTTATCATGTAGGTGATGATGCAAATGGCTTTCGACTGGTAATGATTCGAACAAAAACTTTTTATAGTATTCTTTTCGTGGTGCATGACAAAAGATAACACATTTCCCGGAATTGTCGATAAGAGGCCGACTAGCATGACCCATCATCTGAAGAAGATCAGTAACAGGATAATCAGTGTGGGCATTTTCACGAGCATCATAATACTGGGTCCCCATAACAACCACCAAATGCGCACCAAGAGATATACCCCAACTCATAGTACCACTCATTACACAAACTTGAATACTACCACTTTTAAAGAGTGTCTCAACTATATCTTGGTCAGTACAAGTTAGACCCTCGTGCAAATAGCCGACCCCATATTTCAGAGTTTCCTTCAGCATGGGTTCCCTAACTCGGTCGATAAATGGTGCCAACTCATCTTCAGACTGAAGTAAGAACAACGGCTTCGCTCCATTGTCTACAACCGCGTATTCGCTCTCTGCACTCGAGTATGTCATCAGATCTACAGCTGTAAGGCGAGTAGGTTTGCTCATTGCTTGCATTCTAGCTTCAAAATTAGCTAGGTCTATACCTTGAATGTGAACTTCAAGAGGCACTGGCCTGACACGGGGCGTGAAATTGAAAATACCATGTGACGTGGCACCAATCCCACTCCCCTAAATCTTTAGCATTCGCAAGTGAAGTCGATAACGCCACTATTCTAATAATGTGACCCTGACTAGCAATGTATCTCATCCTAGAGACTATCACCTCCAAAACAGGCCCACCTTGACCCCCAATTAAATGCAACTCATCGACAATGAAAATACTTACTTGCTGAACATGCTTCCGCTGCTTCCAACGGCGAGATAATGCATCCCATCTATCCGGAGTACTGATTATTATCTGGCTTTTCTCAAGTAATTTGAGATCGGCTGCTGTTTCACCAGTCAGCATAGATACTTCTAAACCAAGACCATCTCCAAATTTCTTCTTCCATTCACTATACCGCTCCTTTGCAATTGCTTCAACAGGAGCAATATACACAGCACGCATAACACTTTCACCACCTTTCTGGTGGTTCCTCAAAACTGAAAATTCTGCACAAACAGTCTTCCCACTCCCAGTTGGAGCCGCAACCAACACATTGTCATCTGTATTATACAACACTGTAAAAGCTTGCGTTTGGATAGGATTAAAATGTTTGAATTCTTGATAAAGTGATTCGTATAACGGGTTCCTGAGAGCAGTAACAGGGAGTGGTTGCAGATCCAGCAACTCAGTTGGAGGTGGGTACTTTTCTGGTAAGATCAAGTGACAAAAAGAAACCGGCAAAACGGACAATGACCCAAGCCATCTGTCTGAGACTACCTTAATGAAATACTGAGGTGGCAAAGGTTCAGAGATCTGAACAGTGAAACTCAAAGTGTGGTCCTCATCAATATACTGTTTTTTCAACAGGAAATACTCATGATGGAGAATGTATTCACCGTCATTATCTTCTACAATCACCCAAAACGGTTCAACATACCCATGAATCCTATCTTCCCACTGAAAATCAGGAGCGATAGTGAGTTCAACCCTCAATGTGGTACGGGTGATTGGTTGAACATGTGCAGCCAGATTAAGTTTCGGAAACTGGTGAATGCATTTGTGCAGTTTTCTTCCAAATTGGTTAGCGCGAACAAGCTCTCCAAGTTCTTGTGACGAGAGATCATAATACCGTTCCCATGCAAGATCTTTTCTCTCAAGTTTCATCAATATGTCATTTTTAACCCCGTGAAATTGGCGCAAAGGAGTTTGGACACTCCAGATCCTCTTGTTAATCATTTTGCACAAATTCAAAGCTTCCCCAGCTAATTTTGCCCACCCTTGTTTCAATACGATTTCAAATATAGCACGCATCAGACGTCCCGCACTCTGCAAAACCAAAGTACAGCTTATGTTAATATCCAGGTAAATATGAATACAAAAGTACTTATACATGGAATTTACAATATTGCAGCCGAATAGAAAAAACATTGAGATGAAAGAGTATAATATAAGCAATAAGCAATATTGTAAAAGATAAAACCAACCTGAGTTATAAACACCATGTCAGAAGTCAAAGAGAGTCCTTCGAGCTTTAGCTGAGAGATGTATGCTTGGAGTAAAACATTGATCTTCGCACTGGGTTCTTCCAAACCTTCTTTAATTGGAATAGGAACACGATCCAAAAGCTTGGCAAGTTCCATCTTCTCATCTTGTCTTACTGTCACGTATTTAAATTCCTCGCTGAGTGAGAACAACCAACATACCTCGATATCACCCATGGTGGGCTTTAGATGCTCATTGTAAGTGGCAATTGTTCCATGAGATATGTAATAGTAACTTGCAAGTCGACCCAAGTCAGTCACATGAAAGTAGCCACTTTTCATACTTCACCAACCTGTTTTTGTCCAGTATTGTGGCAGCAGAATGGACCTGAAAGGGATAATAACAAACATTAAATAAGTTCTAATATGCTATAAAACATGTTATATATACACCATTCCTAAAAACTACCCAATTACTCAAATAACACATGATGGCCCAATTCATGCTAAAATGAACCAAAATTATTTACTACATATTACGGATACAGAGCCAACGAGCCTTCATTTAACAGTCACAAGTCTATGTCATGAAAGGGGAAATGATTAAACTAATTTGTGAGGCTTCATAAATACAGCACAAAAGGTACAATTTTCTTCTAATTTCGACACCACTTTTATACTTATAGCAAAATTCAAGAACTAAGATCACACAAAAAGGCTACTTTCAGGGTTTTCGGAATCATGTCACTGAATAAGTGAAAAGGAAATGACACATTAGAAAATAAAGACATGTACAATGCATATATCAATAATTAGCTAAAGAAGACGATGAAGCTACACATACTGCGCAAAATAAAAATAAACTGAGATTAAGGTTTAGTCAGAAACTTACCAGATCAGCTCTCGTATCCTTTAGTAAATTATCTGTGTTAAGAACATCAGCAGGTAAACCATAAAGGGTAGGATTCTGCGACATACGTATATACAAGTACGTGTAACTAAGCCAATGTTGGGCTTCTTTTGCATTCTGGATGGTTCCAAGGACTATTTCTGCGTTCAACTGATCAGCCAACTTTGAAACAAACTGACTCTAGATGGGAAGCTGTTGATTCAAGGAAAGATAGTATTGCAGCTCACTGTGACCAGTTATAATAATCCCTTCACCATAAGTATCATACTGTGGCCTCCCCGCACGACCCAACATCTGCATAACATCCAAAGGACTAAGCTCTGTCCACGCACCCTTTTCTGGATTATATATCTGTGTTCCTTTAATAATCACCGTGTGTGCAGGCAAATTCACACCCCAGGCAAGAGTAGCTGTCGAGACCAGTACTTGAATGTGCCCCTTAGCAAATAGATCCTCAACAAGTTGAAGGTCAGCCCTGGCCATTCCCGCATTATGAATTGCCAAACCATAGGGAAGGAGATCTTTAAGATCATTGCTTTCAACAAGCTCAGTATGTTCATGGAGAATCTCACGGCTAGCGCTATCTTCTTTCAAAAAGATCCCTAGAGTGTCATTAGCAAGAGCGGTGTCTCTGATTGCACGAGCGGACTTTGTCGTTTCTTTCCTCGAATGCACAAATATAAGCACCTGATGCTTTCCAGCCACACCTATAACCTTTTCATAACAAATATCATTCATCAATTGAAATCTCTGTAATGGCTTCTTTACTGTGATTCCAATATAATGCTGCGCGAGTGGAACAGGCCTATAACTGTTGTCAAAGTGAAAAAGGCCTTTCTTCAAGTCAACTCGCAAAAATAATGCAACATCATCATAGTTGGGAAGCGTTGCAGATAATCCAATGATACGAACCTATCAAGTCAACTCGCAAAAATAATGCAACATCATCATAGTTGGGAAGCGTTGCAGATAATCCAATGATACGAACCTATCCCATACTAGGCTCGTATCGGTTCATAAGTCCAAGTGTAGAACTCACTCAAAAAGCTAGCTTGTTTGAGGAGGGGACACCTAGACATTATAAACCATCAACCAATCCCATACTTGGCCGATGTGGGATCATAACAATACCCCACCCTTTGAAGAACCAACGTCCTCGTTGGTCACGGCTATGTTGGTCACGGTTGGCACCCCTCTTTGGGTCCAAGCCACCACTCCATAGGCCACCACTCCGAGCTCGTTGATCACGGCTATGTTGGTCACGGTTGGCACCCTTCTTTTTTTGGGTCCAAGCCACCACTCCATAGGCCACCACTCCGAGTGTTGGAACCTCGAAAGGTAGGGCTAGCTCTCATACCAATTGATACGAACCGAATCGATAATGGAATAAAAAGAAGAAAATAAACAAGATAGATGGTTTATGTTGATGGGATAAACCGACCCCCCGATGGTTTATATTAATGAGATAAACCGATCCCCCATTAATAAACAAAACAATACTTAATATTCATTCCACATAAATAAGAATTACAATCCTAATGCCCTATTTATAATAAAAGACTTAACTTGTTGACTAAGATAATATAATTAAGGAAACTAAATAAACTAATTAATAACAAAAAGACCACCATGGCGACACGCAATGCTATCACAGATCAAGCAACAGCCTCTGCCATTTTCAGTATCCATGGACCAACAACGCACTTTGAACACCCTATCAACGTTTTGCTTCCTTCTAGTAAGCTTTTCTCCATATTTTTCTGCCTCTCTTTATCTGTTACCCTCATGGCATGCAAACTGCTCCAATAATTGCAACCAAATCAGGCCCCAGTTTTCGACAAATTCGTCTTCAATCTGGTTCCTGTGTTCTTGGTCTCTAGCTCTTGCTAAACGAGTGCACCAAACTATCTTCAACCTGTTATGCACAAGGAAATTTACGAGGCTAAACTTATCATATTGGAGATGCACCAGTAGCTTTGTTTCGACTTCACAGTCAGCACACTCTTCAAGAATCTTAAGTACCTCTTCAGCAAGCTTCTGGCTCTGTTGTGGATCAATCTTCTGGTCATAAGCCTGTGAGATTTTCCGTTGAAGCCAATATGCATCAATATCATGTACGTTAAGGATTATACCCTGATTACCATCTTGCGACTCTTCATTATCAATACCCCCATCCATCTGCATACCATTATTCCCATCTTCTTCCTCCACGTCATCTTCCTGAAGAAAATCAAGATCACTCTCATCGTCATTCTCCTCAATCTCTTCAAACTCAACAGCCACACCAAGAGCATCTTCACCATACGTTACACTAGACCCACCTGCATAACTACCTGCATCATGAAAATCTGTTATAGTTCTTCCAATCGAAACCAACTGATCAAAAACCTGATCCGGCATAGTATTCAACAGCTTCTCGATAACCACCTTCTTATCACGATTCTTCAACGTATCGTTCTTCAACACAGCCAAAATCTCATCCGCAGCACCACTAACAACATTCAACGGCTGCCCACCCAACTGCTGTTGTATCACATTAAGCAACACCTCATATGCAGCGCGAGTTTCCTTCGTTTTAGGCTGGTAAACACCTTCCTCATCCATACTCGTGAGAACACTCTCCTCTTGAACACGCCGCTTCTTACTCTGTCTTTCATCAAAAGAAGAGGTTAACGGATCACACCCCTTCTTCTTCTTCTTATCCGGTCTCTCTCTATAAACACGGTCACCAAACGTCCTCGGATCAATCCTTCCAGACAAAGACTCGGCCTCCCCATTCGGCTGATCATGAGTATCTCTCGGCCTTGTATCCGTAGTCAACACCAGATTGGAGTAATCTTTTTGTAAACATATGGTTTAAATCCCTGCACGTGCTTGCTCAGCACCGCATCTAATTGGCGCCATATCTCAAATATATCAATACACTATATATCACCTAAATAAGTCATATCAATTAGGAACTAAACCCTGGGAAAAACAACAAAATATATACTTAATCTATTAGGCACGAATCTCAAATGAATTATTGTGAGCCTTGAAGAAACAAGGAGCATGATTTTCTAATTCAGTATGTGTTTAAATTAGACAAAGTGTATATTTTATAATTAATATGTGTGTTTAAGTTAAGGAAAAGATATTGTGTTTGAGTCCTTATAACAATTAAGTGAGTGATTATGTAGGGATTTTTTATAATCCAAAAGTGAGGTGAGAAAACTTGTGAGAGACGTTTTGTGCGTATTTTTTTTAGAGTTTGAGGCGTCTCAATCTGTAATCACTAAATCTATATTAAGGTTTTTTAGTGGATTAGGCTTTGAGGGGCGAACGTCCAAATCGTTGTGTGTCGTGTCTTGTTTTTGTTGTTATTAAATGTTTGGTTATTCGTTGTGTGATGTCCTTTGTCGTTGGTTGAGTGTTATTATCCTTACATAATCAGTGTCGTAGTACCGAGAGTAACCGGTAGTTAATAAACCCATAGCATGGCATCAACAACAACCTGATGTGCATCAATAAGCCGCCTAACATTGATCAACAAAAATATATTAAATAGCAACCGAAACAATGCACTAGCTGTAGAAATATATGTTACCCTTGGTCTTATTAGAGATAATAAGTGTGTGTGAATATTTTGTTTGTTTGTGCGATTGAGATGGAGAGATCGCGGAGGGTTAGTATATAGTATCCCGCGAGGGGGAGGGGCTTCCGTGTTTTGATGTGGCCGCGGTGGGCTTAGTGTGATACGGGGCCCAAGTCATTTTAAATATGTCTCTTGCTTCACACGTAACTTGGCTCTCAAGAAATTATATAAGAGTAAAGTACACCAGTGGTCCTTGTGGTTTGCGTTGACCAACACCGGTAGTCCCTTGACGAAACTAATTGCACCGTTTTGGTCTTAAGAGGCAAAACGTTAGGGTCGACTGGGTCTTTCATTTCTTGAGGGTTCATAAACGCTGTCGTAAAGTTATATATAACGAAAAGTGGTTAAATATCGTCTTTTCTATCACACCCACTAATACCATTTATTAAAACTTTTCTTCGCCACCACCTTCCATCCTCAAATGCAAACCTTTTTCACACATATCAAATGCCTACCCATTCATCTTCTTCCTCAAATCTTATGTCAATCAAACCCTAATATCTGTTAAACTAACAACGATGGTGGTTCCTCTATACGAAATCAGGAAAAGAAAGGCATGATGTTCATTGGATCGTCTCATTGATCCCTACGATGTACAGTAAGTATTTTTTTTTGTTATTTTGACAATGTTGTTTAATTTAAACTCTAATGAGGCGTTACAAATGACTTGTAGTATGATTAATTGAATGTGAAATAATTGTTTTTATGTTTTGTGGCTTGAAACACGTATATTGATTTCGTTTTTGTTAGAATTTATTGCAGAGACTGGAGTTACCCTGTTTTTTCAAGCTTCCATTTGAGAGGTGTATTCACAAAAAGTGTCCAAACAGGAAATACATTAAATGGTAACATTTACCTTTATTGATAATTTTTTGTATTTAATACGATAGTGAAATTGAATTTTCTGTCCTGAAATAGATTCTATGATAGAAGGACTTAGGACAGATTGGAGACACAAGGGTGAGAGTTTTGTTCCACATTCTTTGAAACCGTGTCGGTGATTTTGTAGACAACGATCTTAGAGACCATTATAGCAATTATGCCAGAGATGTAGTCGTATAGGTAATTATGTGACACAAGGTCATAAACTAGTTGGAAGTGTTTGTTGAGCAAGAAAAAAGGACTAACTCTGACATGTTTTATGACACGTACCCCAAAGGTCTAAAAGACTAGTAATAGATAGAAGTTAAGATGCTGAACAATAATTTCAATGGACCATGAGTGATTTACACCTCAGTGTGCTAGAAAACTGTGCTTGGTTGTTATAAGAATCAAACTTGGTGGAAAATTAGGAAAGGGACACGTCAGTGAGGGGGAAAAGACATATATGGAAGAGATGGCGAAAGTAGTGCAGTTGGTAATGATCCGGAAGTACAATGATGAGGAAAGGAGAAGAGAGGTTGATGATGGACCAGGTTGGTAATATGAATTTGATGTAATAGTGGTCATGTTGTAGAAACAGAGGGTGAGGAAAATGGGTATGGGGGTGGAACAAGTGGGGGGGGGGGGGGGGGGGGGGGGGGGGATGTAGAAACAGAGGAGTGAGGAAGAACACAAAATAAGGCAAATGATTGAAAACTGATAGTGACGATAGTGATTTGTTTACTTTAAGTGGGGAATGAAAGGAAAATAATTGTAGATGATGTTGATTGTTGATATTGAAAGCTTTGACTTTCATGTGGATGAGGGAGTAGTTAAATTTATGGGTTGTAGAGTCATTGAAACAAAACAGTAGATAGATGAAAGAAGAGAGATGGTGAGAGGGAAATAGAAGTGTTAAGACAATGTATTACTTTGAAAAGGTGCTTCTGGATAGTGAATGATGAAGGTCAGCAGATTAAGGAAACGGAGAATTGAAGAGATAAGGAAACAAGACATGCTAATGACAGATTTACAACAAACTTATTTCTATGTTGGAAAGAGCTTTCACAAATTAAGGAAATTGACTGTCATGGAGTACATTAAGGAGCATTCTAATTGGAGCGCAATTAGGAGGGAAATAAGATTTGAATAAAGAAATGATGGGATGAAGGGTAGTCTTAGAGAGTTTGCAGAGGTGTTATTCCTTGGTCTACCATGTGTTGATGGACGATAACCAGTGTGTAGGCAAATCAGGTTATTGGACCAAGTCAGGGTGTGGGCCTAGTCAGGTTTAGTGACCAAGTTGAGGTATTGGGTCAAAGTTAAATGGAACCAAGAAAAAAAGTAAATTGGCGACCAGAAGCTCCCAAAAACTGACTATTAATGGGGGTCAACGTGTAATAGCAAAAGAAACAGTTGGATGGCACATCAATGTCCTAGGGGTGCTTCTACGGTTGTAGCTCTAAACTCAAAATAGTGAAACTTGGGTAGGTAAGAAGACATACAAAATCTGAAACATAAATGTTTGGAGTCAGGAAAAACATGTCCTGACTACTTATCAATGGTTTCTGTAAGGGAGTCTATCCTGATTTATTTGTTTTTTTGTGTTCGAGCAATAAAAAACCAACCCATTAATTCCTGATATTTTATCCTTTTGTAGATTTTGACCTTTTTGCCTTGGTTAAGGGCATTTGGTTGAGATCTGCATTTGTGTTTTATATACGCATACTATATCACGAATCAATTACACACAGCAATACAAGATGTTAAGGGACTATGTTATGGAGTTACAAGAAACTAATCCAAACACAACTGTCAAGATCTGAGAGCAAACTCTAATCAAGCTAGGAAATACACAGTTGTTTCTGCTGGGGATGGCTTATATCAGGTTAGTGGTCCATGGGATGACCAGGTTGTGGTTAATGTTGTGGCTAGAACATGCACCTGTAGAAGATGGGAGTTGACAGGTATACCTTGCAAACATGTTGTTGCAACAAATTGGGTAATGTCACTTAACAATGAGGCTGGTATACCAGAAGAATGGGTGCATCCATGCTATAGGTTAGAGACTTGGAAGAAAGTTTATTCCTTTAAGATCAAACCTATTAGAGGTCATATCCATTGGCCAAAGTGCAATGTTCCCACCACAATCTTGCCACCCAAACATCAACCACAAGTGGGGAGACCACCAAAAGAAAGGAAAAAATCGGCAGCTGAGAGGGATTTATTAAAGATAGTCAAGAATGGAAAGCTGTCAAGGGAGCACAAGACTGTAACTTGTAACAAATGCAACACAAAAGGTCACAATTCCAGAAGTTGCACTGGTCCTAGAGTTGCTAAGACTAACAAGAGAAAAGTTCCAACCACAGGGATGGATGATACTCATGCTCCTACAGGTTCTCAGGCAAACAAAAGGCCAAAGACTCAGGGTGTTGGATCTGCAAGTGGGAAAACAACAAACAAAGGGAAGGCTCCAGCAGCTAGTGGTGGAGTACCAAAGAAGACAGGACCAAAGAAGAAAGTCATTAACTTAGGTTGAATGTGAACTTTGTTAACTTTATGTCTGTTGGTTCTGCACAATGTCTGTATTTTGGATGTTTACTTTATGTCTGTATGGTTTAAGACTATGTATGGTTTATGTTAAAGACTATGACATTTGGTCTGTTTTAATGTTTACTATCATGCTATCAGATGGAAAATGTGCACAAGTATAACAGCTCAAAGGGCAAAATGATGACAGATAAAGATTTAGATCCAAAACTTGAACTTCATTTCATTAACAAAATTTATTGACCACTGCATCAATTGTGGTCAATTATAAGTTCAAGTAAATACTTAATAAGACAATACATGGAACAACTAAACATAAAACATCTTAAACATTACAAACTAAGCTTCATCCATCCACAAACTTCAAACCTTTTCCTTCCCTTTTCCTTTGTTACCAGCACCCCTCTTTCCCATTTTTTGCTCAATCATAGCCCATGTAGTCTTATTAGCAAGTCCAATGACAGCATTTGAAATGAAGGTAGGGCTTTTGGCAATATTTTTGGGAACATAGTTAACATCTGGACCTTTTGGCCTTTGAAACTGGAGGGACATGTCACTGTCTTCATCTTCCTCATCTGTTTCTGCAGGAAACTCATCAAAGGGACCTTCTTCTGGGAGCCAAGTATCCCAGTAAAGTGAATCAGCATGATATTCAGCAAGATCAACATAGCCATACCAATTGATCACATTTGGTGGCACAGTCCTAGTCCTAAACATTTCAGCAACACGAGCACAAACCTCAGGCCTAGGCCTTTTGGCTGACCCAAATGGAGGAATTGAAGCCTTTGAAGATCCCTCAATTCCCTTTTCAATACCCCCACCACTGAGAGCATCACTTGAGTCACTTAACTCAATTACTTCAACTTTTTTTGACATGTTGATGATCACACAGTTTGGTTTTAGGGTTTGTAAGGATAAATGGTTATGAATTGGTGGTGTGAAGGGTGTTGGTTTTTATAAGGGAAACTAGGTGGTTGGGCAATTACTCACAGTAAATGAAGTAATTCACAAAGTCAACTACATTCACTTCCCTAACATTTACTCCACTTTCACCTATACATTCACAGTAAATGAAAAAATGCACTATCTCACAAAGTTACAAAAAAATTTAAGAAAAGAGACGGATTCATATACAACTTTTCCCAAAACACATCTAACTTAACCCACACACAATACAACTTGTCACTATTTAAACAGTACAAGCTTCTATGAACAAGAGTTTGAGCTTACTTGTAGTTAAAATGGGTCAAAATGGGTTTTCGGAGTGTCGTATGCCTAGTAACGACTTCAAGAGTTCATTTTTCTTGATTCTTGGCTCTATTATTAGCTTAGGGACTTCACTTCGATCCTCCTTGGAAGCCTGATTTAAGACACTCTCATTTTGTGTGTATGATGAAATTTAAGAGTGTGTCTTTGCGAAATGGTGGGGGGGGGAGTTCGCTCTACTTATAAGGGGATGGAAAATACCTTGGTGCCTAAGTTTGTGTTTGATTAATGTCCTAGCTAGCTGAGGTAATTAAGTGCATGCTAGTATGAATAGAGTACAGCTGCGAAACAGCTAGAAATACTATTGAAGAGGTGGAATGGAGTGTGGGCGTTTCGGCTACCAAGGGTTTTGGAGTCGCAAGTAGCTTACAACGAGGTGATGAAGCGTGCCTTGAGATTAAAGGTAGCGCTTAGGGAGAATAACAATATAGGTTAAGTCCTAGAGTTCATTGAGGTGTATCGGTGTCTAGCTTAGTGTTTAAAATGGGTCCAAAATGAAAAAAATGGGTGAACGCAGGGTTAGTTTTTGGTTTAGCTTAGGATTAAAATGTTTTAAAAACGTGGAGTTAGGTTAGAGATTAGGGATAGATTAGGTTATAGGTAAGAGTTTTAACTGTCTATGTGGTGGGTGGGGGTTTAATGTTAGGATTAAGTTTTAGGATTAAGATTTAATGTTAGGATTAGGGTTTAGGTTTAGTTTTTAGGTTTCAAAATGAAATTAGGGTTTTAGGGTTTCATTTAGGGTTTAGGGTTTTAGATTAAGGTTTTAGAATGACTTAGGGTTTAGGTGTAGGGTTTAGATGTTGTGCATTGAGTATTGTACCTAGTGCTAAAGTAGTGGTAAGAAATTAGAATGAAAATGGTGAAAAATGAGCTTATTTGAATTCATGCTTCATGATTTTATACATTGTGCATTAAGAACTTGTACATTGATTTAGAGGGAAAATATATTTCAAATATTTTGCATTGTACACTTGTGCACATGCTTAAAGGTTTGCACATTCATTTTATATGTATACATTACATATAATTAGGATTTTGATATAAATGTTAACGGATAAAGTCTGTTTTGATATAACGTTGTAAATGGTACATTAAATGGATAATATACTTGGTAAAAATGATATTAAGATATAGACTTGACATATTAGGATATTTACATGATATAAACATAGATATAGATGTCATTGGTAGAGGCTGCGTGAGCTCGTTTACTTTAGAGATGCAAGTTACGTTGCATAATGAGATAAGGCAAAAATTTCCCTGTAAAAAGGTGGTATATATATAATAGATGGATATTACAGTGCATCTAATTTAATAGATGAATTATTACATTGATGAAAATTACGGGTTGTTATACTTACCCAGATTGATTTTGTCTTAAGAATCCCTACAAACGTCATAAGAATGTCATTGAAGTGCTACAATATTTCACGAAAGAAGTTCTTTCCCTGAGAAATGAAATCTCACCTCTACATCAGGTACGACATTACGTACCCTCGGATAAAAAGTGTTAATGATCTTCTCATCACTAATGGAGCAAAGGAATGAAAATTATACATGGCACAAAATTTCACCACCAAACTTCGCTAAGTCAATCTACAACACATTAGATTGGAATCTAAATGAATATGCCAACTTAAAATTAATTGAAAATTTATGATTATACGAACATGGAGGATTCTTGCTAGAGATGGTGCAACAATGCCAACAAATCCATCACACTTGGATCCACTGACTGTCTCGAGATAAATTAGGTTTGCCTACATTTTTCCCCTGTAAATTTTCTCTAATGAAACTTTCTTTGACCAACAACAACCCCGAAGAACCTTAAATAGATAAAATGCATCATCAAACGGTAATATGAGCTCTTATAAAAGCTACTAAGGTATCCTAACACGTCCCAAAAAACATAAGAATCCAAACTTTACCAACAATTAAATCATCTAAAACATTTATTCTTGATATACAAATTGACAAAATATGTAAACAATGATCGAACATATCTTATAAGTCGGGAACTAAGAAACACGGTGATGAAGCAACAACAAAGATAAATCCTTCATTCATCTGATAACAATTCACATAAAGAAGAATACAATTAAAAAACTGATTGTGTGCACCCTATGTGATCTGTACCAAACTTATTTGTAGAATATTACTTTGGATCAACCACGTCAATTTATTTGTAGCGATTGATTTCCTCAAAGTAATGAAAAACTCTATGTGATGTTGTACCAAACTTGATCTTTGAACCGATTGTATACACCCATTAATCAAAACATAATCTCAATCGATTGATTGTAAGGTGTTTCTTTGTCGAAATAGAATACTTATGAATATTTTTTCTTAAAGTATCGTAAACTGACTTTTGATGAATTGAATGAATTCACACTGATTGTGATAATCGACTTCAATGATTTAGGGTTGAGAACTCCTTCAATTTAATTTAGGTTTTGAGGGAGAGGATGGGGTAATTGTATTTTCTCTTTAGTTTTAAATTACACAATAGACCTTTAATTATTTTTAGATTAACCCTGCCTTATCATATATTTTTATCTTTTAATTTTTGACACATGCATGTTTTAGCATAAATTTTATTAAAAACGAATTTATTAATTTTTTTTGTCAAATGAAGGAAATATTTAGGTTTTTATCAAAAAAAATACTTAAAATTGAAAATAATAATTAAGAGAATGTTTCTTAATAAGGAAACAATCTCTTTTTTTGAAATATGAAAATCTTTACTTTCGTTTTCCTTTACTAAATAAAAGATAGATAAATAATAGTATAATGAAGAAAGTTTCTCTAATTGCAAATGTAACCTTTTCGATCAATAAGACGCAAGTCCTTGACGTTTTTAGTAAAACTACAAGTCTACAGTAAAAGTAAATATTAAGTTTCATTACAAACTTTTTCCACAAATAACAATTTACTTCCTCACCCACGTGACCCACTAACTATTGTTAGGAATCATATCATTAGGAATCACAATAGTTAATGTGTGTAAAAAGTTCCACAAATATCTGACCCGTCCAAAACGACCCTCTATATCACCTTTCTACGACTCGGGTTCAAAAGAGATTTTATGCGAAACGACGTTTCGGACAGCTTTTTAGTTTTAACCGAGACCTGAATCTCAACAGAAAATGACCAAAATGCCCTTACGGGATTCTGCTGGAACTTATTATATTTTTAATAAAACGCAGAAATTTGACTTTCGGTTTTGACCCGCTATCATGCGATTTTAAAACTAACAAACCTCGCGGCAAAGTAAAATGTCATTCCGAACAACTTTCATGTTTCGCCGGAAGGCTATAACGGACTCGACAGTGCTCAAATCGGACGTTTTCAAATCTGCAAGCTTATTACTTTTTTATACACATATTTTTATACACGTTTTTCTACATGATTTTATCCACGGTTTTATACACACATTTTTATAGACACGTTTTATACATATATTTTTTTACACATATTTTTATACACGTTTTATACACACATTTTTATGCCCATTTTATACACACATTTCTATACACGTTTTTCTACATGCTTTTATCCACGATTTTATACATACATTTTTATACACGTTTTTACAGACACATTTTTATGCATTTTTTTAAAACGTGGATAAAAATGTGTGTAAAAACGTGTATAAAAATATGTGTATAAAAATGTGTGTATAAAACCGTGGATAAAATCATGTAGAAAAACGTGTATAAAAATGTAATAAGCTGGCGGATTTAAAAACGTCCGATTTGAGCACTGTCGAGTCCGTTATAGCCTTCCGGCGAAACATGAAAGTTGTTCGGAATGATTTTTTACTTTGCATCGAGGTTTGTTAGTTTTAAAATCGCATGATAGCGGGTCAAAACCGAAAGTCAAATTTCTGCGTTTTATTAAAAATATAATAAGTTCTAGCAGAATCCCGTAAGGGCATTTTGGTTATTTTCTGTTGAGATTCAGGTCTTGGTTAAAACTAAAAAGTTGTCTGAAACGTCGTTTCACATAAAATCTATTTAGAACCCGAGTCGTGAAAATGTGATATAAACGGTCGTTTTGGACGGGTCAGATCTAGAAAATAAATATAGTATATAAAGGACTAACGATGCAATAATAAAATAACGATCGTTAGAAATGTAACCGAAAAACCTGTTAATTGCCTAACGTTGCAACAAAAACAAAGATCGATACCTTAAATTGAGAAAAAAAAAAGATAAGTACCTATAATTGACATTGAACCTAAGATGGGTATCTTTTTATGCGATTTGCCTTTTTTTTTTTAAATGGGCTTTAGTTCATATATAAGAACTAATTTGACATAGATGTTTATTAAAACAAACTGCTAATTTTTACCACCAAATAAGCAGATAGGCAAATGATCGAGGCCGGTTTGTTATATTCATAGTGCTTAAAGTAAAGCAGATAAGTAGAAAACCTGCAACTCTAACAGTGTGTGTTAATGTGAATTAAGTAGGATTGTCAAATGCTCAAACAATTGTTTTTGTTCAATTATTGGTGAATCTGCCTAGCTTATAGCTTTTTCCGAAACAGGAAAAACCACAATAAAGAGAAAATTTTGATTCTTAACCAAATATGTTCTTGGTTGAAGAGTTACGTCGTGTTGATTTAGAAGTGCACTTAGAAAAGTCTAGATAGGTCGACAATCATACGTTAATACAAATAATATCTAAAAACGCTATTTATATTTTTCGACCTCTTAACGTTTTAATAATAACAAAATGTAAAAACGTTTACGATAAAATTAAACATTTACAAATTATTAATCGTAAAATTTCATTTCTAAGATCAGTAATCACTTATGGTATGAACAAACAAATCATTAAGCGTGATCAGTGATCAAGAAAATATTTTTCTCTTATCCATTCCATTTTTATAAAAGAATTTCACAAAATTAATTATACAAAATATTTTCTAATTAAAAGAAATTTTTTATTAAAAAATTAAAATTTGAAATTAAAATTTCCTCCCAAAACAGAAGCTTCTATATCAGATACAA